>JADRCD010221389.1:0-42383 GCA_019843815.1 Montemys delectorum
ACACACACAGACACACACACACACAGACACACACACACACACACCCTCAATGAAAGTGAAATAAAGAAGTGAACGCAAGCCAGGATGCTTTACCATGTCTGCAGTTCTAAAACCAACCATTTTGTGAATGTGGAAGAGACATTAAGGGTGAGGAAACCCAGCCAGTGAGTGTGCCATGCTTACCTGGTCACAGTGCCATGGGCGGCCTGCCCATTACAGTAACGACAACATGCTCAGAACATAGTCCTGAGGCGTGGCTAAGCCCGGTCCCTAGTGAGTGTGAGCCAGCTGGGTTTTCTTCAGCACAAAGGAAGCTGTTCTTTCCTGGAGATCTGAGCACTTGGGTTTCACAGTTCCGCACCTGATGCCCTCAGTAACAAGCCTTGTGAAGTGGTCCTATTGTGCATGGGGGGGTGGGGGGGTGGCTGCTGCCTTTGCCCTGGCAGCAGCTTCTCTGAGCTGTCCTCCACAGCCACATGGTCAAGGTGCTACCATGTGGCTTACAGCTTTGCAGGTAGCAGAAAGAGGGAAGGCGAGGCAGGTTCAGAGAGAGATTGACTTTAAAGAGTTGGCTCACGAGGGGCCTAGAAAGGCTAAAATTTACAAGACAGGACAGCTGGGAGGTCAGGTAACAACTGGAGTTGTAGGTTTGACCTGGAGGATTTCTCTTAAGGCTTTCAACTAATGAGATGGGACCCATAATTTGCACAGTGGTCTGTTTTACAATACCTGTGTTGAGATGTAACCTCATCTTCAAAAACACCTTTGCAACAACATCGGCGTGGCATCTGACCAGTCTGCGGGCACCAGAGACTGGCCAGGTTGACAGACACAGCCACTATCCCAAAGAATCCACATGGGTGCATCAAGAAATTGGTGACACTGGGATGATACAGATCCTCTGTGTAACTCAGTCAGCCTCCTGAACCTGGAAGGAGACGGGGAGGGGGGAGGGAAGGGGGAGATGGAGAGAGGAAGAGGAAGAGGGAAAGGGAGAGGGGGAACAGTTGCTGTAGGAAATGGCTCCATCTCTGGTTCTCTAAAACACAAAGTACCATGTGCCTGTCCCTTACTTTATGACAACAATGAGTTCATTGGTGTCTGAGTTCATTGACTGTCCTGACACACACTCATTACAAGTTCCTCGAAGGGCAGGGGCATTGACTTGCCATCAGTAGAATGAGCCTTTGACATTTCTACAGTTTGAGGCAAGTTTCTGTTGATCTGTTGCCTGATGTGCTCTCAATAAGGAGTTAATGTCGAATGCAGGAAGGAGCAATGGTTCCCTGCGACCACCCACACACCCTCAGCATCCACCTCATTCAGCAAGGACATGGAAAGAAAGGGAACGAACACCCTCTGCAGTCAGTGACTGTCTAGTGGACAAGACCTTGGCCATGTGCCTGCCCAGCTGACTGCCTTCCCATCAGACACCAAGGCTCAGGGAACATGCTGGACCAGCTGGCTGGTGAGCGTCAGTCCACACGACTAGGAACCAGGCTCACTGCTGGCAGGCAGAACTCACATTTTGTTCATCTTTTATGTTTGAGAGTAGTTTTACTCGCGGTTAAGAGACAGGCAGGCTGTTCCTCTTGGCAGCTGACTGATGAGGGAGATGGAGAAGAGCAAGAGAGAAAGCCTTGTCAGGAGAAGTCTGCAGTGGCTGAACGGCTGAAGGGAGCAGTTTCTGAGAAATGGAGAAGCCCACAGCACCAGAGAACAAAACATGCTTGGTATGAAGGAAAGGGAAGGGGGGGCGCGCTTTTGGGGGTGACTCAGGAATGCTGGCAGACTGCAGCGTTCCAAAACCAAAGCTAGGGCAGCGCTTCTGGGAAAGACAATACATGATCGCATTAAGGGGATAATTATTCCTCCCGTCTCCTTCACAGGGCTCGAATGAATCATCCTTCTTGAGGGATGATCTGGCCAGGTGATTGGCAGGCCCCAGCTGATCATGGTTTCTCCTCCACAGATCTTCCCTATTTCCCCACCTGTCCAACTCCATCTCCATGCCCCCCCCCATTAACAGGCAACAATTTTTTAAATGAGAGAAAAAAAAAAAACACAAGAAACACATATCCATGCAGACACATATACAAATCCATAAAAATTGGGATCCATAATATACAATCAAAAGATTAGTAAGGTTAAAAAAAGTAAACAAAGCAATGGTCCATATTGGGAGGGGGAGGAGGAGGAGAAGGAGGAGAAGGAGGGGCAGAGGGACCAGAGCTGGAGAGATGGTTCAGCACTTAGGAGCTCTGATGCTTTTCCAAAGGACCTGGGTTTGATCACCAGCACCCACATCAGGCAACGCATAACCACCTATACCTCCAGTTTCAGGGGACCTGATGCCCTCTTCTGGCTTCTGTGGGCACCACATGGATGGGACATGAACTCACCCCCTCTCTCTCTCTGTGTTTCTCTCTGTGTCTGTGTCACTCTCTCCTCCCTCTTTCCCTCTCCATCTTCCTTCCTCCTTTCTTCCCCCACACAAATAAATAAAATATAAATATAAGCTGGACGGTGGTGGCACATGCCTTTAATCCCAGCACTTGGGGGGCAGAGGCAGGCAGATTTCTGAGTTCGAGGCCAGCCTGGTCTACAGAATGAGTTCCAGGACACCAGGGCTACACAGAGAAATCCTGTCTTCCTGTCTTGAACATATATATATATATATATATATATATATATATATATATATATGTAGTATATGTAGTACTATATATATAAGTAGTATATATATAAGTACTATATATATAAGTAGTATATATATAAGTACTATATATATAAGTAGTATATATATAAGTAGTATATGTAGTAATATATATATATATATATATATATATATATATATATAGTAAATTAACAAGATGAATCCAACCAAGCAGGGTGTGATGACTGGGTGTGGTGACTGGGTGTGGTGACTGGGTGTGGTGACTGGGTGTGATGACTGGGTGTGGTGGCTGGGTGTGGTGACTGGGTGTGGTGACTGGGTGTGATGACTGGGTGTGGTGACTGGGTGTGGTGACTGGGTGTGGTGACTGGGTGTGGTGACATATATCTGTGGTGATGCACACCTTTCCTCCCAGCACTCAGGAAGCAGAGGCAGGCAAATTTATGGATTTATGTGAGTTCAAGGCCAACGCAGGTAGGAGTTCCAGGACAGCCAGGCCTAGACAGTGAGAATTTGTCTAAAAAGAAAAGAAAAAATCAAAATAAAGGAAGTGAAGCCATACAAACTTCAAAAGTGGTTAGAAGGGACGTTTTAGGAGTAATTCTGAAGCTTGGAGAATGCTTGTAAATCACACAGAAAGCCTCCATGCCCTAACGTGAGACTGAGAGAGGAAGAATTCTGCACAAAAATAGTATGACTGACTGCAAACGGCCTAGGCAGCCCCTGACATCCACGGAGTGCTACATCCTCACTTTTTTTTTTTTTTTAACATCTTCAACTTAAACAAAACAAAACAAAACAAAACACCCATTTATTTGGAGGGAGTGGGGCAGCCCTTTGACATGCATGCATTTAAAGATCAAAGGATGACCTTGGATCCTCTGCTTCCTCCCACCTAGGGACTTGGAGATGACAAGCCTGGTGAGGTAGCTCCGCACAAGGCACTTAACATACAGAACTTCTACTGGTAGACAAGAGAAAGACCCAGTAGGAGACTAAACAGACCACAGACCACTCTAGGGAAGCTAGTGGCAAAGGAAACACAAGCCTAAGACAAAAAGCATTTGCCCTTGTTCACAGCGATGGGGTGGGGGTGGGGGTGGGGAAATGCACGCTGGAAGCAGGAGCTGTGATCTTTTTCTTAGCAGGTGGATATCAAGCTGGAAGTGGCCTGTGCTGGTGAGGGTGCTGCTCAGGGGGTGACCTTGCAAGCCAAGAGCCTCCAAAAAATGAACTAAGCTCCTGTCCCGCCTGCTACTAAGTTTTGGCTTCTCCATATTGTGTGAAGAGGAGTGTGCGCCACTTTCCAGCATGGTGGGCACCTCTATCCCTATCAATAGGGCACTGCTTTGGAAGGTATCATGTAATAACCGACACAGAGTGGGTGATACGCTTTTTACACGGCAGGCTGTCAGTGAGTGAGTGCTCCATGACTATTTTTCTTGCCACCTCTCTCCTGAGCAACGGTCCTTGTGGCAACAGGTGGCATGGCTTCTGAGGAAGACAAAGGAAAGAGCCTGGCTCCCTAGCTGCCTGTGATGGGCACTTCGGGACATGGACCGAGTGGCTTCCATGTTAGGCCTGCCGAGCTTGCAAGGTGCGTCTGCTTCCTTGCAGGGCCTATCTCCCACATCACTGATTCCCTTTCTGGAATCATGGCATCAGCATGACAATGCCAGAGCTCTCCCCACTGTCCTGCTGTCTTGTTCAACAAACCTTCTAGAACAGGCATCTACCATGGTGCCCTCTCTTCTCCATGGCCAGTAAGTGTCCTGAAGCCATGCTTGTGCTTACACACCGCTCTGCCTTCCGCTCTGCCTTTCCCAATCATCTCACCCCTCTCAGAAAGCAGTCAGCACCCTCAGGGTCCCACATGCCAATCTCCTATTTCCTCTATACTCTCTCACCAAGTTCCAACTCCCGAATCCTAGAGGTGAAGCCCCTCTGGCTGGCCTCCTCCCATACTGCTGTCTGCTGACCCGTCTATGGTCTCCCTCTGGCCAAGTCCAAAGACCGTGGTATGGAGCTGAACAGGATAGTTCTAGGAGCAGAGGCCGCACAGAAGCCCACTGGAAGGGTAGATGTCACCTGCATCTCCACACTGTGGACACACCCATCAGCTCCCTAGGAGTGGTCAGGACACAGTTCTCTGGAAATGTTAAGTGACCATTTAACTTTTCCAAGGATGAGGTTCCTACAGAGTCTCTGAGAAGTTCTTCCTTTAACTTTTCAGGGCTAACTGATATGTTGATTGTATAATCAATGCTGAGAACATTGCTTCCTGTACATAAATATTTAGTGTAAAATACCAGGAGTATGTTTAGAAAAATTGTTAGAAATTCTGTCCTCATCCCAAACCAAAACTCAGTTAGTGAATTTTTCTAAACCTCAAGTCTGTGACTCAAACAGCCGTTGAAAACATCAAACACAGTACAGTACAAACGCACACTAGTGTACTGCATACTGAAGAAAGCATAGGAAAACACTGAGAGTCCTGTAGGAAGCCACGCACAGTAGGTTCCATAGTCTTGAATCTTCGCTGAGACGTCTCACACAGCTTAGGTGGCCCTGCATAGCTGAATTCACACAGTGCTCACTAGAGCACTGAAACCAGAACCAGACAGACAGTGCTGTGGTGCTGGGTCATACAGGCAAGTGCCACCAGAAACAGTTCCAGTTCATTCTGCATTTGAGTTGTGAATTCAGTTTTGCTCATTACAATTCCAGAAACATTTTGATGTTGCCAGTTTTTTTTTGTTTTTTGTTTTTGTTTTGGATTTTGTTTTGTTGTTGTTGTTGTTGTTTGTTTTTTTTGTTGTTGATGTTTTTAACGGCTTTCCCCATCATCTTTAGTTATGTGACTTGCCAGGTACACAAGTCACCATTCCTGGGCTCAGGGATACCCACATTGAGGCCACTATCCCTTTGCTTGCACTGTGTGTTGTCGGTGAACCCTGTAAACACACACACACACACACACACACACACACACCTCCCCCCGCCAGAGTATCTTTATCCATCCACCTAAAATTCTGGGAAACCCTTGAGTCATGGATGAACAAGTCCCACAGTGAGAAGAAAATGGCCTTGTGTACAAGTGAGCCAGACTTTATCATTATTATTGTGTTTTATAAAAAAGAAAGAAAGAAAGAAACAAAGAAAGAGAAGGGAGGGCTATGTTTGATAGAGGCATGGTGTGATGTGTGTGTGTGTGTGTGGGGGGGGGGTGCCTCTGCAGGCCCATGCTGAGGCATCCCTCCCCCCTGAGGTACCAGCCATACCACTGATATAGTTTGGAATAGAGTTTATTTAGGCCATGGGGAGGGGGGTTGAGAGGGTAGTAGAGGCAGAGAAAGGCAAAGAGGGGTGGGGAGAGAAGAGAAGTAGAGGCTGGCCATGAACATGTGGAGAGGGGAGGGGATAGAAGAGACAGAGGGGGAAGAGAGTAAGAGGGCAAAATACTGAGGAGGGGGCAAGCAACCCCTTTTATAGTGAGTCAGGCATACCTAGCTGTTGCCAGGTAACTGTGGGCAGAGCCTAGAAGAAATGCTAACAGTTATGCTTTATTTTTTTTTTTTTAACATAGAAGGTAAAAGGCTGTGATAGACCAGGCTAGAAAACAATAAGGCCTTTGGTAGAAAGGTCTGTGGCCTTGTGGGTGTGGCTGATACTTACAGGAACCTCGTCCAAGCCCAGTGTTTGGAAAGTTCCTCTTCAATCTCTCCCAAGACCTCATAAGATTCTCCAGTTTTATTTAGGAACATTTCATAATACAGCTTTTGACCCACATGGCATAAGGAGAGTTGTCAATACCCACCAAGTCCTTGAGGTGCCCTGTACCGCAAGAGTCCTTGGCCTGAGTAACTCTGTGGGATTTGTCTGCCTGGCAAATGGATACTGATTGGTTATGGTATAAAGTACTAATGAACAAGGGCAGGCCTGGGCTCTGGCAAGCTGTGTATGGGTCGGACTCAGGGTTCGGTCCAGCCCTTCTTGGAGGAACATTCTCCCTCTGAGGGCCCAGAAGGTATGTCCTTTCCTGTGAGGCTTGGAGGTTGAGGGTTCTAAGTCCTGTTCACAGTCGCTCCATTCACCTCATGCCCCCCACACCAAGGACAGCGACAGCATGTAAATTCATTCCCCCACCCCTGGAACCTCATTGAAAAGACTAGACTCATAGAAAAGTTCTAGAGCCCTTTGTCTGGATGCCGGCTACAAGCCAGAGCTACTGACATATTATATAAGATGGGTGAGATTTGTATGACAGTACAGGAACGTCAACCCACCCAGGTTAACTACCAAGGCAACTTTATTTGCAGAGGAAATTACCGTGATTGATATGTAGTATTTCACCATGTACCACCAGGCAGGTGAATGAGAGGTCAGAAATCAGTCACCAACCATATTCAGGAACAGTGAGAATCACAACTCCTCAGGGTCTATCTCTCTAATTACTGCATACTCAAAGCCCACAGCTAAACAGAGGATGAACACACATTCAACTACCTGAGTGCAAGCCTTTCTGCCTGATAGAACGGGCCAGTGAGATAGCTCAGTGGGATTTGTGCCACATTGGCTGACATGAGTCCAGTCTCGGGAACCCACACAAAGGTGGAAGGAGGGAACTGACTCTATAAAGTTATCCTCTGATCTTTACACTCATGCTGTGACACGCACCCCCAAAAAAGAAAAGATAAAGAAGCAAACAAACCTAAAACAGAGCATCTCATCCTGAGCAGCAATCCTGCAGGCAGCTGCAGGGGACTGGCTCTTTGTTCCCAGCTAGTGTTGGTAACATGACGGATGGACGGACGGACGCCCTTCGTTGGGGTATAATTGCTAGGATAATCTCTACTTCCATTTAGCAGACACATTTCAGGCCACATGAGCCCTGCTTGCTGACTCTGTCACTGGAGAAGTGCTGAGTGTGGACTTACACACTGAGCTGTCAGCATCCTGGCTGTTCTCTGAAGAGAAGAGGGACATGGCTACAGAGTTCACCTTTACCTTAACTCAGGTCTCCTGGATTTCCCTGTCGGGATCCCTCCTGGCTAACAGACTTTATGATGGAGGGAAGTCTGGTATGCAGAGTGGAGGTGGCTGGCACAGGTTCCCTGGAAAATAAAGCAGGCTCAGAGGAGCATTCAAGAGACAGGCCACTCCAAGGCAGAGTTTCTACCCCTCCTGGGCCCTTCCTTCATGTCCAAAGAGGTTCACTACCTCCCTTTGACTCTGAGAGCAGAAGCCATCGTGAGATTACACCATCAGCTCCCATGCTTAAAGTGGATAGAGGAGCATCACCGTCTTGGCTGACATTAGATAATGACACCTTAGTAGGGTGAGCAGGAAGTTGCCACAGCATTCACAGAAGCCCGGAGTTACTTCAGTCTCCAAGGACTGCCTTTTGCACAGAGTCAAATCACTGTGTTCTAAACACACAGGCAAGTGTCTTCACCAACTGTGTCACAGGCCAGGAGGACATGGCAGCTGAGATGTTTTAAGCAGTTTGCTCAAGGTCACCCTAGAGACATTTTCTAGAGTTTTGTAATCTGGTGTAAAGGTGGTTTTTGTTTTGTGTGTGTATGTATAAAGGTTTTAAAACAGAAGAGGACACCTTCTTTTTCTGTTGTCCCAAAGGACACAGCGATGACAACCAACAGATGTTAAATGAGCACAAAACAGGAGCCAGCAGCCAGGTTTTGGCCACCTTGGTCTGCAAAGTGCTTGAAACAGTTCTTTCAGCAGACTTCATTAAACATTAGATCATTAACATGAAGTCTACCACAGTGCTGGGGATGTCGGCTGTGATCAAAACGCTGGTTCCTGAGGTAGGGTGATGGTGTAGGTAGTCTCCTGGCACGGGCTTACAATCCTAGCCATACACACACACAGACACACAGACACACAGATACACACACACACACACACACACACACAACGGGGGGGGGGGACTTATTAACCGTCCAATTTCCAACATGGTTTCTAGTGGCAGCAAGTATGGGACGTCACCAAACCCAGTCATCTATAGATCACTAAGATGTCTTCTAATTTATATTCATCCAGGGCACAAGGCAGATGTGAATTTCTAATCCATGAGGGCTTCTATGTTCTTGGTGATCCACAAAGGTGACCTGTGATGTAAATTTTAAAAAGTCACTGTCATCTAAAGTGGATATTCATAGGCAACATGAAAAAATAATGCAGAGTGAGGGGAAGCTAGACTAAGTAAAATTAGACTATTAATATTCCTTTCCTAAACTCCAGGAAAAAAATCTCTCCCCTCCTCTCTTCTCTTCTCCCTTCTCCTCTCTTCCCCTCCCTCCCTACCTCTCCTCAGTTTCCTAGGTTGGTCTTGAACTAGTGAGCTTAATCCAGTTCCCCAGTAGCTGAAGGCCAGACAATTACCACTGTATCAACTTTATCTTACTTCTTACACTCTTGGCATTTTGTTTCTTGACTGGGATGTGGTGCTGGGAACTGAACCTGGGTCTTCTATAAGAGCAGTAAGTACTCTTAAAAGGTGTGTGTGTGTGTAAGTGTGTGTGTGTGTGTGTGTGTGTGTCTTGTCTGTCTGTGTATACAGGTAGGCATGTGCCACAGCCCTCATGTGCCACAGCCCTCATGTTTCAGGAGTCGTCGGTTCTCTCCTTTCACCTTGCTTTTTTGAAGCGGGGTCTCTCCCACTACTGCTGGTGCCCTGTGTACTGGCCGACAGGGATGCTGGGATCACAGACGTGCATTGCTGCACACATGGGTTCTGAGGACTTAACGCAGGAAGGCAGGCTTGCTTGCAAGTACTTCTATATACTGAACCATCTCAAGTCCCAGTATTTAGATTTAGGATTCCCCAAAGTCTGCACTCCAAAAGACAAAATCAAGAGATTTAAATCCTTTAATCCCAGCACTTGAAGGGCAGAGACAGGCGGGCCTTGAGTGTCCAGGACAGCCAGGGCTACACAGAAAAACTCTGTCTTGAAAAACCAAACCACCCCCTAACTAACTAACTAACTAACTAACTAACTAGCTAGCTAGCTAGCTAGCTAACAACAAAAAGGTTTGAGAGAAGATTAAAGATGATATCCTAAAACCAGCCTCTGAGCCTCTGGTATTCACAAGCTACCACAGGTACACACACACACACACACACACACACACACACACCCCAAGGGAAGGTGGTGATAGAACATGTGTTTTCTCCTCAGAGTCTTTCCCTCTGTCTACTTGGTCTCTTCGGATGGCCGCTTCTTTCAGAGTCACTTCTTTCTCATCATGTGGTACCATTTATGCATCCTGGCACACTATCACGAAGAGATGAACATTTCAAGGTACAGAGAGAGAACACTTGACAATCCTGGAGTGATTTTCTTTTTTTTTTTTTTTATTAGTGGCTGAGGGTGACCTCCTTGGACATTGGTATCGAATCCCTCCGAACCCCTCACTTCTGCTTCTAAGACTTCTGCAATCGGAACCCTCAGTAGAATGATGTCTTTTGGGGTCCCAGGAGTCCTTTAGTGAGGAGCCAGGTTGGGGAGGAGGGTGGTGACACTGGGTAAGACAACTGCTTGAGTTTGATCCTTCAGAGGAAACTTCCAGAAGGGATTACTTAAGGATCCTGGTTGGGGGGCTCTGGGGAGGAGCTGTACCTGATGAACCAGGGAACCTCCCCCAGCCCCCACAACTGTAGGGCTTTACCTAATTAGCAGGGACTAGGCTGGTAACGTGAAAACCCAGGAGATAGCAGAACGAAGATGGTCTCTCATGGGACAGACAGGTCCTTTAACTAAACCATGGTCTTAAAGTGGTAGCCACATCCTCTACGGTGGGAGAGCAAGAAGAGGGGCAGAAAGAGGAGTAAAGACCACTTCCTTACCCACCTCCTCCTCATGTCTTTGTCAAAGGGACCCCTATCGCGTTTATTCTATAGGTTGTGTCTGTATGTTAATGTTTACAGGGAGCAGGTGGGCTGACGTTAGCTTCAGAGAGCTGGAGTGATCATCCGGGGTCATCCGGTCTTCAAATCTGCGCAGGAGAGGAAACACTCCCCTCACTCAGACCAGAAGCCAAGGTCGTGCTGCCTGGGAGGAACACCAGGGCCCTGGGCAGCCTACAGTACCAGATCTGCAGCCAGTAGATCTGAAGATCCGGGAGCACGTGTCCTGTTCGCCCTGGTTTCAGGCTCCAACGCACCCATTTCCTCCCGTGGCCTTAGGACTTCAGCATTAACTGAGACCAGAGCGCCTTTGCCGAAGATCAAGGTTTGTTGCGCAATCTTTGATGAATCTGAAAAGAACCAAGTTGTGGAGAAAAGCCTGCACTCATCACGCCACAGGCCGCTCTGGACAGGAATGGGGGGTCCCCACGCCGCAGGGCGGCGGCGTTGCACGAAGCGAGTGGCGGCCACCCGAGCCACTTAGACCCAGGGTTTCAATCGTGGCGTGGTCGGGCTGCGGGTGTGTGTTTCCGGGGGTTGGACCTAAAGAGAGACACTGCAAAACCAGATGGATGAGAATCAGCTCCTGGCGAGCCCGGAGCCGGCCTACCTTGAGACAGAGAGCGCACGGCGACCACCCGGGGGCAGCGTGGGCGGCGTGGAGTGGGACAGTGGCGCCGCACGCCGCGCACTTCCTGTTCAACGCGCGCGCCGCCTGCCACCGCCCAGCGCTCCCGGAGCCTGGGTTGGTGCCAGGCCCGGCCCCTACGGTCCCCCGGATCCCGGGGGACAAGGCTCGGAGGCTGCCCGGGGCGGGCGCCCTGCCCTATTCTCCCTTAGGGGCTGGGGCGCGCCCTTCGGCCTGCAGAACCGGGCCGGCCGCCGCCACCCTTTATTCCTGCGGCCACGCGCCAGCCCAATTGCGACGAGTCTTCGCCTTTGCACCTCCTCTTCCCCCTCTGCCCTCCCTCTCGCCCAAAGAGGAGGCCCTCCGGGTCCCAGGCTCCCTGCCGCTTTCTTGTGCGGCCCGGGGTTATGCATTTCTCTCCTAAGTGTCTCTGGCCACCGTTTCCATCCAGGCACAGACCCGCGAAGGCTGTTTTCCAAACTGCTGTTGCTAATTGCACCTGCCTGACCGATTACCTCCGGGAATCTGTGGGAGGAGCCGAGAGGTGGAAAATGTTGCCTCGCTTTGCAGAAGGAGGAAAACTTTATCAGCCAGCACGAGACTTGTGCCACGCGTAACCAAAAGCAGCACGGGCGGCGACGGCACCCGACCGTTCCGTAGGAGAAAGAGGACGCTCCAACCCGGCGTTCAGCTGACCGTCAGCCCCTCGGGTGGAGCTCCGCGTGGTACCTGCGCCACCCGCCCTCCCCGCGGAAGTCCCCACGAGGTGTTTTCAGGGTGGGAGGACAGTCATAAAAAGCGCGTGGCTCCAGTGTAACGGCAGCAGCCCTGGGAGGCAGCGAGGGGACCGAACCCCGGGGACGAGGCACCGGAATTAACTTGTAGCTAAAGTTATGGGAAGCGCAGCCATGGACACCAAGAAAAAGAAAGAGGTTTCCAGCCCTGGCGGGAGCGGTGGCAAAAAGAACCCTAGCCTGAAGAGGCGGTCATTGCGAGTGCACATTCCGGTGAGTCCCGTCCCCGGAGCTCCAGACTCCGGCGGCGCCTAGGCGGTTAACACGGGACACCCCGCGCGCCGTCCTGTCCCTCCTGTCCCTTCGGGAGGCTGAGGAGGGGGAGGGGCAGAGCCCAAGCTGGGCCGCAGAGCCGGAGATTGGATCTTGGTCCGTACTCTAGTGGAGCTATGGGATTGTCTGGGACAGAGGCAGGGGTGTCTGCTGGGAAGCGAGTACGAGAAGCGCGCTCCCGGGTGCGCAAAGCCTGGTGGAGGACTGGGCGTAGCCCCGGATCCGGCCGGTGCTGGGGAGGGGGGTGGTGAGTTGTGTTGTTTTGTTGAAAAAGGACCTTGTGGAGTGCGGGGAAGTGTGAATGGAAGAGCTGCGCGCCACCGCTGAGGGCCGAGGAAAGGAGTGGTGGGTGGGAATATCGCGGGGGCCGCGGTGAGGCAGTACCCCCAAATGGCTCTCCCTCTACACCAGTTTCCTCAAGATATATGTGAGTCGCGGCTGGGGCCCCTTGCAGTGACTCCCTTGGTTTGGTTCCAGGAACATTTTGGGCCTCGTGGAATTTGGGGGTTTGAAGTGTCCTCATGGTATTGTACAGGGCTATTGCTAACTTCAGCCCAGATCACCTTGCCACCTTGGTCGGACTTCGGTGACATTGATTTAAACAGCCAGAGGGAGCAGCATGCAGAATAGCTTGCTCAGTGCTTGCTCAGTGCTGAGCATCAGTCTGGCCTGCCCTAGCCCAAGGGCACTCCATGTAGAGGGGAGATCAAGTCGCAGGAGGTGTACCCCAGCCTTTAGCTTTACCCAAAGGGAAGCCGCACTTGGCTACATCCTGGCAGTGACCAAGCAAGCAAAGGTTTTTTGCAAATGCACATGCTAAGCAGTGTGGGACAGCTCAGTGAGCCCCACCTTCTGCCAGTGATACCTGATGGCATCTACACTGATCCCTGTTACAGCATGGGCAGAGCCGGCTTACCAATACTACCCTGAAGAATGAGGAGTAGTAGGCTTTTCCTATCGCTTGCCCCAAGCCCGCCCTTTTAGATGCGGGGGGGCCCCATCTTCTTTTAATTCCAGTCCAGGAATGTGGTACTGAGTGGAGTCTTGGGGCTTGGAGCCCCACACAGCTAGTGGGGGTACTTTGGGGAACAATTTAAAGTTGGGCATCTGGACAAGTCATGAGTCCTATGGTGACCTAAACATATAGGGATATGGATTTTATTTGGGAAAATACTTATTACATTGCCTATGTAAGACATTTTAAAACTATTTAAATAGAAAGTTAGACATCGCTGCTAAGATCTGTTTAACAGAGCTGGTCCTTTAACCACCGAGCTTGTCCTGTTTGTCTCCAATAATGGTGCCGATTTGTCCACCTTGTGGGGAGGTTGAAATAAAGTAGTAAATGGAGCCGCTCCTTACAGTGTGAAATGCTGTGCACGCACGCATACGGTTATCGCACATGCGTGTCGGAGTGCAGGGAAGAGATCTCAACCAACTTAGGAGATTGAGGCATGGTGACTACTTTAAATTTAAGACTAGCCTGGGCTAGATAGCAAAAAGGTCTCAATATAAACAAATAAACAAACAAACAAAAGGCAGCAGGGAGAGGAGAAAAAAAATGGGATAGTGGGAGACAGAAAATAGTGCCCATGGAACAAGCCGCCGAGAGTGGAAGCCAAATGGGAGCAGCTGACCCCCACCCGTGTGTGCTTGCCTTCCAGTGGTAATGTGTGAGACTGTACAGGACAAGGTCCAGCGGCAGCTATGGGACTGACGGTCTACTCTGTGCATGCTGAAGACCAGCGTCCAAGCTGGGACACTCGAGCATGTTCTTGGTGTAACCAGGCCTTTACCGAAAGCAGTTTTCACTCCACTGTCACCCAGCTGTTCACCGAGTGGCCTGTGCCTGTGTTCTTGTTCTCTCATGCGTGTGTTTGCTGGTGTGAACAGAGGCTCCTAGCATCTGCCCACTACTGGTGACCTATTGATCACTGTGCCAGGAGAGGCTGTGAAAATGGGCACTTAAGGTTCAGTGCTTAACAGCCAAGCCCAGGACATAAGCTGACAGGCAGGTCAGCTCCACAACAGCTGCATGTGGAGACCAGAGTGCCGACCAGGGCAAAGCCGCTTCAGATGCAGAGGGAGATGGTGCTTCTGGGTCTTATGGAGGGGAAGGCAGTGTTCTCAGACCAGATGAGCAGGACTTGGAAGGAACTGGACTCCAAACAGCATGTGATTTTATTAAGTATGTCCCATGTTCTGTTTGGAATACACTCACACTAAAACTGGTCTATTGCTATGCAGATCCCTGTTTAACTGCGTATCCTTGGTTTCCTCAGACAACCCTGGCTTGAAGGCCAGGCCCTGGCCAGGCACACAGGTATCTAGTACTTTCAACCCGGTACTCTGGAATCAGAGGCAGAGCGAATTCTGTAAGTTCTCCTTAGTGAATTAATTCCAGGCCAAACAAAACTCAGGGATTGCTCTCAGAGACAGAGGAGCTGCAGCAAAGAAAGATCCTGTCTCTTATGCCTGACCCAAGTCTTCCATAGCCTTGTGGGAGCTTTGGGTTTGTGTCTTTCTCCCTGTCTGAAAGATGCTGCCCAGCTTTGGCAGCTGGTTCAGCTGAATGTGGGGGCACCTGGAGTACTGGGATAGACCTGTGTTGGTTACAGTGGCTCTACAATAGTAGCTGAGACCTTGTATCTGGTCCACATGCATGAGGCAAGGGCTAGAGTGGGGGGGAGGCACTAACTGGGAATGGCATGGGATTTTGAAACCTCAAAGCCTATCCCCAGTGATACATCTTCTCCATCAATTCACCTCCTAATCTTTCCTGAGTAGGTTCACTAACTGGGGAATTTTTGATATTTAGATATTTGAGCCCATGAGGGCCCTTCTCATCCGAACCACCACAGTGCAGAAAGGACAGACTTCCACCAAGTAAGGTGTCATAGGGAGGCAATTCTGCTGCATCTGCACAGAAACATTCCAGGAGAACCCAGCAGGGGCTGTTGCTTCACTTGTTAGCTTATCCTCATGGCCTGTCTTCTTCCTTACTCCTTTGCTAATGCTGTTGAATAACTTAACCTATTCACTAGGACCTAAGTTCTTGTCTTTGAGCCTTCTTCCGGGGTCTAAACTGAGAGGCTATTAAAACACAAGGAGCAAAAACTCGGGAGAGGTAGCCAGACGTGCCAGCAAGATGAAGCACTTCCAGGGAGCAGAGCCTGAGGGCCCCTCGGTGAGGGAAGGTGGTTGGGGGGATGCCCTAGGAGAACTAGAAGGACCAGAGCAAGATCTTGTGTGACACCGAAGCTGCCAGGGAGGTTGGGTTCTTGACCTAGTAGGCACTGGTGACAACTCACATGTCCCCAGCCCTCTTGGGAGAGGAGCTCATGAAATTCTTCACTGTCACTGGAGACAGGCTAAAAATAGAGCCCAGAGCAGCTGGCCAGTTGGAAGGTTGTGGTGGCACAACTGGGCTGGAGTGAGCCCATTGCTCAAGACACTGCCTGCAACCTGCTGTGTGTGGCTAGCAGGGGAGTCTTTCCCAGCTTGAGGCTTCAGGGCCCTCTGTGCTGGTGATGGGCCTCTGACCGCACTCTCTGCAGGGCATGGGGCTGGAGGAGCAAATGACAGCATGCTCTGTCCCTTCTACCACCGAAGCACCCTGAGCTGGAGTCTGGGGGAGGCATTCGGCTTCGAACTTGACTGAGACTGGTTTGAACATCTCGTTCATGCTCTTTGATGGCAAGGTATAGTTCTTGAACCAGTTTCGGTATAATAGACCTGCCTAATACGCTTTTAAAATATCAAGTCCTAGGTGTCAGTCTAAACCTACTTATTGCAGTTTCTGAGACAAGACCCATAATTTTGTTATTCATTAAGTTCTTCACGGGATTTTCATGTCTCCTAGGTTTAAAAGGTGTTGGTATCTAGCTCCCATTTCTTCTGTTCTCATGTCATTGGTTTTGCCTGTTAACGGTTTTACTGTCCATCCATCCCTGGAACCAGATGGAGACTGTAGTCCTACCTTGTTTGTAATATATGCACACATGTGTACACACACACACACACACATATGTCCATGCATGTACATGTATTACATATGTACATATGTTATATATTATATAATACATAAATATATCTATGACATAGTATATATACACTAAAATTCATTTAATTTAAACAGTATATAATATAATTATAATGTGTATTAGATACTAGTTAGATCTAGAGATTTAGTTATTGGTTTATTAGCTGTACTCAAGTTCCTCCCACGGTGGCCTGTGACCCTGTCTGCAAGCAGTCTGTGGCTCCATGTCCTGAGTTCTGTTGTGACCAACAGACTGGAGAAACCACTGGATTTAAGGCCACCTGAACTGCCTGGTAGACACACAGCCACATAGCCATCCATATCTGGCCATTGTGAAGTCAGCTGGGCACATGAACTGTTGTGACCCCCGCCCCCCCACTGCACCTGAGTTATGAACCGACTCCAGAGATCAACCCAGACTGAGAGAACTTTCCAGCAGATGTAGAGAACTGAAAGAGAGAGAGAGAGAGAGAGAGAGAGAGAGAGAGAAAGAGAGAGAGAGAGAGAGAGAGAGAGAGAGGCTATCAAAGCCTGCTGCTTTGTCTCCACAGTTTGCCATATTTGAAAGCAGAACACAGTGGCAGAATCTTTTGGCTAGCAGGTGCCTGTGGTTACCCTTGTAGGGAGTTAGGGGCCATGAGCATCTTGTGGCAATGAAGTCCCCAGGCCTTGCACTGTGCCTGCTACACAACAGGCTGGGCATAACTAAAGCAGTATGAAGCTCCCCAGTGACCAGACAGAAGGGCAGTCCAGGATCTTTGCAGCTTAGTGTTTGCTAATGTTCCACGATCTTAGGTACAGAATGACAAGAGTGTAGACCCAGAACAGGCCTTAGGAAAAGAATAGCAGAGTGGGAACTGGGAGGAGGTAGGGGTGCCCCTTGTCTCCCTGGTGGCTGTCTGCTCCACAGCCTTCACCATGCATGCAAGTTTCACCCAGTCCCACCATACTAGGATTCCCATGGTAGACAGGGAAGTTCAGAGGAGCAGCAGAAAGAAGGGCCTCTTGTGGGCAGGCTAGGGTGCATCCCACTTGTTCCTCCACCTCCTCATACCCACTCACACCTTCTCTATTGGAACAGAGAAGGTAACGTTTTTATAATGACTCTCAGGCTGGGACCCCATTGGATTGGGTTTCTGGGTCTGTTGTAACACAGCCCCACAAACCAGGTGACGTGCAGCCACAAGAACCTACCTCTTTTATGTCTAGAGGCCAAAAGTCCAGTGTCAAGGTGTTAGCAGGACCGTATTTCTCCCCCCTGCTTGCACTGCGTAGTAACCTCACATCTCTTGGTTTGCAGCAGTATCGCTGCAACACTGCCTCTGTCTTACGTGGGCTTTCCTCTCGGGGTGGCTGTGCTAGCGTGTCTTTCTCCTAAAAGAATGTTAGTCATAAAGGGTTAGGGTCCACCCTAATGACCCTGTTTCAAACAAGGTCACATACACAGGCTCTGTGGACGAGGACTTTTGGCTTTTCGGGCTGTGGCACAGGATCCAGAGCACAGACTTGAAAAGAGCTGCAGCCACGCTACCGGCCGGGCAGCAAATGTGTAGCTCTTCATCTACATACCTAGCAGGACATTTCTCTTTCTAAAATTTCAATCCTCACCCTCTGGCATCCCTCCTCCTTGCCCTCCTGGCACAAGAGGAGGCCTCTGTAAGACCACCCTTCCCTAAGGCCTCCATGCCTCAGGACCACTAGGCAAGCTTCCCACAGTAAGAACAGCATTCTGCCAGTCAGAAAAGCAGGCAGGAATCCGCGGCTACTGAGAGCAAATAGGTCTCTGTTGAACATTCATCAACAACTTCACTGCCCAGCTAGAGAACACCAAAACACCAGGGCCCTGGCAAGAGCCTGCGGCCCAGATGCTATCCCATTGGTCTGTGGCAAGCCATGATTTGGCGGAGAAGGCTTCCTGTCAACAGGAAGTGAAGGATGGACATTTAGTTATTTTCAAAGTAGAGGAAGAGATGAGTACAATTTGAATGGGCAAGCAGGCTAACTGGAGGTGCTTCCCTGCTTGTGGGGCATGCACAGCCAGCTAAAGTTTAACCATTTCCTCTGCTCTGACTCCATAGGCACACCACAGGTGGGAGTTCTCTGAGAGTTCCCTGTGGTTTAGCCCAAGGGACATGAGGCCCCTTTCACGTGGCTCCTCTACTGATCTCTGAATGAGGTCACAGCTGATTAACCAAGCAAGTGAAAGCCTGTTCTAAGCTCCATGCTCAGCGCTTCTTTATCAGCTTGTGTGTGCCATATTCAGAGATGCTGACTCTGGAGACTGGTGGGTGACTAAGGGAAAAATGGGCAGACTGGGTGTGTGCTGGGTGTTTGAGCTTGTGCTTCATATTTTAAGGTTAAAGGAGCTGGACACAAACATGGGGGAAGCCAAGAGTCGCGACCCTGGGAGGGTGAGACTCTTCGATAGGCTTCCCAAGTGTCCGGAGTGCTCACAAAAGCAAATGTGCCAACTGCAGCATCCCTGGTGGAGAGCTGTGTGGATCACAGGGAGGATTTGGGAAATGGGAAAGACAACAACTGCCAAGAAACAGCACTTCAGAGCCCGTTCATTTTTCAGAAAGTTTTCCAGGATACAAGCTGCTTGCAAAGTTACCTAAATGAAGTGTGGGCTGAGGACGAGGCAATGACAGAGGGTTTCCACTTCTCTCCGGTCAGTCTAGAGCTAGCTGGTAAGCCCTCAGTGGACACTGGCAATTATAACACCTTTTTCTAGGTGTTATTGGAGGAGAGCTATTAAAGGAAAACAGAAAGGTACCCACATAGCACAGGGAACCTGAACAAGACCACCAACTGCGGACGGTAAGAGATCAGCTGCTCCGGACTGCCAGCTTGCTAGCTCAGTGCCCGACGGTGAGTCCTTGGGTAGAAGAAGACTCCAGGATTCAAGTATCTGCCTGGATTACAAGGCTACTCTCCAGTGCTCACAACCTGTTTCTAGCAGCGGGGACCAGGTCTGGGCAGAAGTAGAAGACAGGGAGCTGGGTTAGAGTAACACTATACTTCTACTTCAGTTGTCCACATCGCTCACCAGGCAAGGATAGATGGGCCACCGGTTACAAGGGCATGCAACCAGTGAGACACCAAGGATGGGCATCCTTGTGTTTGTATGTACCCTGTGCTGTGGATGTCCATGCACCCTGGACCACAGAGTCTAAGAAGTAAGAATGGTTCAGATTGGTTCTCCAGCTGCTCATGCCTTCCCTGGAGGGTGGTCTGAGGAGAGGTGTGAGGGGAGCTGGTTCTCCCCACAGCTAGGCATTTGATAGCATCCTGTTTCTATCAGCGAAGATGAATGAGTGTCCCAAGGTAATATTTTGGCCCAGGACGGAAGCCAGGATCAGGAGGATAGAGAGGTTGTTTGTCTCCACACCATTCTTGCTTGTTAAATGTAGTTTGAGATTTCTTAAGTGACCCGGGGCACAAGTAATAAACTATTCTCAGCTGTGCGACAGAGAAGCAGTGAACAGTGTCACTAAACAGTGTGAGAGAGGAATGTGGCCAGGTGGCCTTCCCCTGGACTGCTGAGGAACAGAGTGGCCCAGAGGGCTTGTGGTACTTCCTGGGAGCCCAGTGACAGCAGAAACTTCTCTTTGGATCAGCCTGCCTAGTGCTATGACCATGGATGGTCCCGTGGCTTGCTGGTGGTAAACGGGGGTGGGTGGGGTGGGGGTGGGGTGTCAAACTCAGGTTTTGGAGAAGAGAAGACGGCTTCTCAAGTCTGCAGGTGAGGGAGGCCCACTGTCTGGCCTACACACATCCTCTGCTTCTTGGTTAGAGGCCAGTAGACAGCTTCAAACAGTGACAGTTCTGGTTTGTGCTTAGCTCAGAGCAACAGCTGGGGCGGAGGTGAGCACAGCCCAGGCTGCAGGCTGGCCTGAGATATTTTGGGTTGTCCTCTGTCTTTTGTTGTCATGCCAATCCTGGTGCTCAGGAAAGTCCAAGGCAGAGTTCTGGGGTTTCACTCCCCATGTCTTCCTGGCTCCAGTTTCACATCAAGGAGGACACTTGTCTCCGTTTTTTTGCTACATGTTAATGACAACTTTCAGTGAGTTCAATTCCCTCTTCCTCAAAGTTTTTCTTGACCCATGATTCTGCACCTCTGCTTCAGCCCTGCAGTGGTGGGAGAGGACAGCAAACTGAATAAGGTAGACAGGCAGGCTATGAAGCAGTCCACAAATGTCCCAGCCACTTCCCCCCCCCCCCCCCGGGACATCCTGGAGGTGGAATGTCCTTTGGAGTTGCCTCTAAATAGAGAAAGGAAGGGTGAGCCTTTGCATTCATGGTCCCTGAGAAGAGGAGAAAAGCTTAGGTGATGTGAGCAGCCACCTCTGTGAGCCTAGTTACTTTTCTTTGATATGTCCGCCAGTCTCCTAAATTAGACCCTGAGCCCCTTTAAAGATGACAGGTATGGATTCTCAGATCAGTCCAGAGGAAGTGCCTCGGATGATCGGATGATCGTGGCGATATGTGGGTTAAAATGGCGTCCCACGTGCAGCCAGCAGCAGGGCTAGGGCTGCTCACGGAGGCGGACACGGGAAGTTTGACTGCTCGCACCCCACACTGCACCCCACAACGCCGCCGGTCTGGGGACCCCGTTCCGGGGGTGGGGGAGCGCAGTTTGAGGTCCCCGCCAACCTGCTGGAATTGGCTTGGGGTCACCGGGCCTGCATGGAGGCCGAGGACGACAGGTTATTAGGTTCTTGGACACCGCAGACGCCAAAGGATGCCTAGGAATGGCTGAGGATGGAGTAGGCACCGAAGGGCTGACTCTCGCCTGGGGCTGAAGGGGAAAGGGCAGGAGGAGGAAAGCTCTGGCTGGCTGGTTCTAGCAGGGACGAGAGTGTCCTAGTCTTGCTCTGGCAGGTTGCTTGGCTTGGTGGAAACCATGGCTAGAAGTGATGAGACGCCTCATGCAGGAGATTAGGCGCGGGAGATTAGGTGAGGCTCCTTAGAGGAACACCTGCTCCATTGCTCCAGCACAGCGGATCCCAGAGAAGAGGCAGCCCATGGTTCTAAGGCGTTTATTGTCATGGCAGAGAGTTGTGATGACTGAAACCATACCCCACTTTCTTAGGGTGGGCCTGAGGTTAGGGTAGTAGAGGCAGAGAAAGGCAGAGAGAGGGAGAGAATAGATGAGTGGAGGCTGGCCATGGCCACGTGGAGAGATGGGGGGAGGAAGTGAGGAGAGAGGGGGAGCAAGGGAGCGACAGGCAAGATAGAGGCTAGAGCTTGAGAGAGAGAGGAGGGGCCAAGCAGCCTACCTGGCTGTTGCCAGGTAACTGTGGGAGTAGAGTCCAGATAGAATATCAGGGGCTTGGGACATTGCCCTAAGTGACTGATGGCCACAAAATTATGGAGCTGAGGCCTCGTGTCAGGAGCCTGGTGTTTGGGAGCTTGGGAAACACCTTCCATCCCTTGCTGGAACACTTGCTGGGCTCCAGGGTTTAAACCTAGCTCAGCCAGAAAACAGGCTGCCTTTCACAGTCCCCCAATGATAGGGGGTAAAGCGGTGTCCAGGCCAGCTGGAATGCAGAATGCACAAAATCAAGATGGCTTTTGAGAATCAAAATGTTTATCTGTCTTTAGGAACTAATTTTTCAAAATCTGAGTGGATCCATTGTTTACTAATCTTATGAAAATCCAAGTGGCTCAGTTGGTAAAGTGCCTGTGATGACACTCAGACTTGACTGAGTTAAATCCCCGAGGCAGATAGATCAGTGAAGACAACTAAGAAGACACTCAAGTTTGACCCCTGACCTCTCCATGTACACATACATGAAGTTGTACACACATGAACATGGGTACATGCATATGAGCATACACACACACACACACACACACACACACAGAGAGAGAGAGAGAGAGAGAGAGAGAGAGAGAGAGAGAGAGAGAGAGAGAGAGAGCGCTGGGGGAAGGAAGGGAGAGAGGATGGAGGATGTATGTTGGGAATTTCACTGTGTCTCTATCTTTCTGTTTCATCTCCTACCTGGGAAAGTTGTTTGGGTCTTTTGCTCAAGCTGGGGTGGGGGCATTTTGGTGACAATTTCCTTTGATTGGAAGCTGGTCTGGCACCTAGCCTAAACAACTAAGGAGAGGCCCTTGGGCCAAGAGCCAGGCACCTGCCTTTATACCTCCCGAGCTCCAGGAACCTCTAGTTCCTGGTGCTGTAGGAGGAAGGAACTGCTCCAGCAGGGACTTGGCTGTCACTCATAGCAGATCCTTAAGAACAGAATCTTGGCATGGGCAGGGAAGTGGGGTGGTGCTCACCCACTCCACAAAAGATAGATGTGGCTGAAGGAGCAGACATTTGGGAGCCAGGGACAAAACTGCCATCTCAGAGTCACTGTCCCCTCACACTCTCGGCCTCTCCCTTTGGTTCCTGGTATTTGGGGGTTTTGGTTTCCTTACATGTAAACTGTGAATGATGATCCCCACAGGACTGAGAAGTAGAAAGTGAGACTCTATGGTGAATGGGCAGGACATGGAAGGCCTAGAAGCACTCACTAGAGTGCTAAAAACACAGCTGTGGGGCTGGGACAGCCCCAGGGTAAGACACTGTCATTTAGACATGCTGGTGTATGCTTGGTGTTATTCATTGTAAGGCTTTGGCTAAATACCTTTCCAGATTTATTTACCAGCTCTCCTTATTGAGATAGGCTCAGGGCCTAGAGGGGAAGCTACCTTGAGCTATGGGCTGAGCTATTGAGCCCTGGTTTCATGCACTAGGAACTTGAGAGCCACATCGGGGTACTGTTGCAAGAGTTGGAGTGACTCAACGCACCCACCAGGAGATTTTAGGTACCCTCTGGGGGCAGAAGACTATGAGAATATAGGTTTCGGGAGAGGGCCCTCACCCCAATCTTCATTCTAGCACACTGGCTTGAGAAAGTTCTGGGAATTCAAATTTCTACCTGACACCATAATATGGCTTCTGTCTAAATTAGTACAGGGGACACTCCCTTGTCACATTAGTCAGCCTGAAGTCAGTGAAGAGGAGACAGGCTTAGAGAGGAGGGCACATAGCTCACAGTGTCTTCTGGGAATCAAGAAAATGGACAGGCTGTATCGGCCTGGGCGAGGGCAGCAGGTGTGCCAGCGGCTGATCCCTGGGAAATTAGTCCTCCAGTCGGCTCGCTTCTGCCATCACCTGACCACATTTTCTTCGGCTGCCTGTGACAACAACGAAGGTGATGCTCTGAGCTCCACCCTCAGCTTCAGGCTTTACAGAGGCACAGCATTGGGCCCAGCCACTTCCCATTCCTCTTTGTTGACATATCAGAAAGGTCTGACTGAAAGGGCTTGAGTTCATCACCGTGTTCAGCTGGTTTGTAGCTTTCTCCTGATCTGGTGTCCCACTGCCCATGTGTTGTCATACTCCCGACAGTGCGGCTCATCATGGACACAGCCTCTGTGAGCCTTCGTGTCTGCCGAGGCACCAGTGTCACATACGTGTCAACCTTAGAAAACTCCAATCACGGATGCTTGGAAGCGGCGTGGTGAATTGTTTATCAGGAGCAGGCATGGTGTGGTTCAGGCTCAGTGGGGAGGGGAAGAGAGGAGAGTGGGAAAAGCAGGTACAGAGGTGACGCATGTGGGAGCTTTGCACGTTTAAATGACCCTCTCAGCCCAGTCCTGAGCACATATCTTCATGTACCTGGAGACCAAAATAGGACAGAAGATGCCAGGGCATGCATGAGTAATTTCTCAATCTCCACTTTTCTGAATCACGAGAAGCTTCAACTGATTTCTTAGCGGATCTCCCAGGTTGGCTCTTGGATGGGGAGTGAGAGATGGGTATGGACTTCCAGTGCTCCATCAATGTGGTAGCTGCTTCCACTGATTGTCAAGGTCAGCCAAAGGTCATTCTCAGAGGCTGACCGCCCCTGGGTTAGCACATCCACCGCCATGTCTCTGTATGGCCTGTTCCACCCCCGCCTTGCCAGCTACTACTAATGTTTGCATTATGCAGGTGGGGAAAACCTGCAAACAGTCTACGAGTTAGAGGCAGGGAGGCCAGGCAGCTAGCAGGAGCCGTCTGGCACCTGAGCCCACACGCTAAACCACTGTGCTGCACAGACAGATGGTGCTGGAGGCAACGTGCACCCTGAGCAGATACGTGGAGGGAGCAAGGTGTTTGCCTCCAGCAATTTTTATAGACTAACTTATGGATGCCCTGAGCCTGCACACCCCACTCGGTCCCCCCAGCTACTGCTGGGTCTGCAGCCTGGAGCCAGGTGAACCTCCACATTTGCCTTGTTCCTCATTATCTTGGGGCTCTGTAAGTCTCAGCATTCTGGAAGTTGGGAGCTAGCAGAAAGGAAGGTCCTGAATGTCAGGCAGTGAAAAACAGTGACATTTTCCAGCTCTGATCTATCCTGTCACCTTCCACATGACACTGCGTTTGTTCACTACCTTCTCTGCTAGGAAAGGCCCCTTGCTTAGCTGGTATTTGCATCCTCTGCTTCCTAAGATCACTCAGATCTCCAGTGGGCATGTTTTATGGAGCGATCCATCCTTGACTCCCTGTGAGTAGGTATGGGGCTTAGAATGTTTCCCCTCAAATGTTGCTTTCCAACACCGATGCTGGTTGGCCGGATTGGTTTGCTGGTGGGAGCCCTGGAAGAAGTACTAAGACTTGGGACTACAATCCAGCGACGTCATTTGTTATCATCTACCTTTCCCTTGGCTCATCTTCTTTCTCTGTTGTCTCTCTATCACTGTCCCTGTCCTTCCTTTATTTAGTCTCCTAAGAGCCAAGTTTCACCAGGCTGGAAAAACCTGCCTTCTGACCCAGTTCTAGGGCCTAGTGTGGCTGCAGCAGCCAACCTTGGGCGGGCCGGCCCCCGGGACACTGCAGTGTGCTCAGCAGGACTGCATCTCGGGCTCCAGGTCATCTTTGAAAGAGGCTTCCACACTAGTCTTTGCTGGACACCGGTTGGCATTTGGCATCACGCCAGCCTCTTTCAAGTGTTCTGTCACTTAGCCAATCACAGCCTGACCTAGTTCTGCTTGTTGCCCAGT
The DNA here is from genome assembly GCA_019843815.1 of Montemys delectorum. Taxonomy (NCBI): domain Eukaryota; kingdom Metazoa; phylum Chordata; class Mammalia; order Rodentia; family Muridae; genus Montemys; species Montemys delectorum. The sequence goes on from JADRCD010221389.1 coordinate 25,387, forward strand.
TCTATAATCATGGAAATGGAGGCTCAGATGGGATGAGTCATTGCCCAAGGGACACAGCTGGTGAGGGCCTGGGCTGAAGTTTGAACCCTGTGTGTTGTCTCTTAAATCTGTGTTGGTTTTTTGGGTTTTTGTTTGTTTGTTTTTGATTTTTGTTTTGTTTTGTTTTGTTTTTTTCCCCAGTGAGATTCCTTGTTGCTTCTCTCCACACCCTACTTGAGGGAGATAAAGAAGGCAAAAATGCCTTCCCAGGCACTGCCAATCCCACAAGAAGGCTGTGCCCGAGTAGACGTGGCCTGGCACACCGCTCTGGTTTCCTTGGTGTTAGAGGCCTTGGGGTGGCTAGGAAGAGAGGCTTTGTGGATCTAGCTTCTCTCCTGCTGCCCATCTCCTCGGCCTCTCTGAACTAAGGAAATGGCACCATACAGAGAGGCTAGCCAGAAGCAAACGGGAACCAATTAGGACTTGAGAAAGAAAATCATCTTTCTCGCTTTACAGCTGAGTTGCTGCCTACCTAGCTGGAGTGCACAAAGCCCTGGGTTGTCCCCAGAGCTGCAGAAACGGAGCCGGTGGTAGGTGCCTGTAAGCTCAGCAAGTGAGAGGTGGAGGCAGGAGGATTGGAACTTCTAAGTTATTCTCAGTTACATAGTGAGTTCAAGGCCAGCCTGAGCTACATGAGACCATGCTTCTAAAAAGTTATAAATAATTTTTCTTCATTTACTGGAGATGCACCAAGAGTCAACTGTGTTCCAAATCTGGTAAGAACAGAGGGTGTGTGTGTGTGTGTGTGTGTGTGTATGTGTGTGTGTGTGTTGTTATTGTTGTTGTTGTGTTTTCTCCCATCCCTGTTGCCTTCCTTCCCTTGGGTGTTGTCATCTTATCAGATTGTAGCATTCTTTTGGTAGTGGAGGCGATGGTAGTGACTGTCACTGGCTCCAGGTCACTTCTGTTTAAGCAAGCAAATAGGCCATCTCCACGGGATCCAGATGGTGGAGATGTGGGCATGGTTCTGGGCCTGTTCCTGCCATGCTGGCTTCTGCCCACAGGCTTCTCTCCCTGTCCCGTCCACCCACTTTTTCCTTATGGTGCAATCGCATGCACCTGTCTGCCTACTGCGACTCTGAGAGAAAGCAAGCTGGAGGCTGAGTCATTTGCTTACTCAGGGCTGGATGGATCTACTCGGGTTGGTGAGTGGGGACCACTAGTCCAGTGTCCGCATGCATACATGAACAATGGCACCTATAGTCATATGAGGCTGGGCAGTGAGGCTGTCCCCTTCCTCTGTCATTCTTTCTCTTGCTATGACCTTGGGCATGATCCTGGCTTGAGACTGCTCTTGCTATCTACTCTCCCTCATACAGTGATGTGAGAATCCCCAATATGACTTGTGAGCTGGGCATCCTGACTCTAGGCTGTCCCATACCCTGAGTTCTGACCTTGGGACCTTATTTGGCTCTATAAATGAGGCATTGCAGAGGACTCCAAGGCCTTGGCTGTAAGTGGTCCTCAGGAGCCCTGGTACTCCTCAGACTCTGAATGTTAGTCCATGTTACTTGGTAGATAGATTCTCGTTGCCTGGCTTTTTGGCAGGCAGGGATGTTACATAGCTCTTGTCCCTGGGCACTGAGAATCTGCCTCTGAGTGCTTGTGACACAGCAGAAGGGTTACCCAGAGGTATTCAGGGAGCCTTCAGCAAAGAGACACATGCAGCCATACTGGAGTCAGAGACCTTGATAAATTCATTCCCTCAAGCCTTAAAACATGATGTGTTTCGAGGGACTGGGGGGTCATATGTATATGTATACACATATACATATGTATTTGTATTCACATGTGCATGTGTACACTGTGTATTTACGCATATATTTGTAGGGAAGCCATATAAAGAGACATACATGCATGCTATAGTATGATCCAGACTCCAAATACAAATTTAAATACTCGACCCAGTTAAGGGTCAGCTCTGTTAGATAGGAGCTCACAGGAATGGTGATATTGGCATGCAGAACAAGAGTGGGTTAGGTTTGTCTTTGGGTTCTTGGCTAGTCATCCAAGGGTCTCTGGCAGGAGGTGGGGGTGGGGAGGCCTAGCACGGAGGGCCCAGCTTCCTCGCCTATGAAGCCAGAGGCTTAGGTTCTCCTGTGGAAGCTGGAAGGAAGTAGTGTGGTCTGATAAGAAGAGCGGAGTTGGGGTCAGAGGCCCTGGTGTGAGGCACTGTCTGCCGAGCAGTGAAGAGCAGTGGACTAAGAGGAGGAGATTAAAATGTCCAACAGGTGAGTAAACCACAGAGTGATAACCTACAGGGTTGACCAAGTGTGTGGCTCGCCCACCATATGACCTGCTAGAACCACTTTAAGTAGCTGAGTTTTGAAAGTGCAAATCACTCATTGGCCACCCTGTCATCTTGCCTGCTCCTCCTCGCCTAGTCTGCCGATTTCACTTCCTTTCTCCAGGCTCCTGCTACACGCGCCCCCGCAGTGTGCCTTCTTCCTTCCACGCGCCCCGCAGTGTGCCTTCTTCCTTCCTTCCTTCCACGCGCCCCGCAGTGTGCCTTCTTCCTTCCACGCGCCCAGCAGTGTGCCTTCTTCCTTCTTCCAAAGGCTGTGCCTAAGGGTAGCACATGGCAATCCAGCCCTTGACTGTCATGATCACCACTTGTTTTTAAGAAGTTCAAGCGGAAAAAGGTACCCCCGTTCCATTCTGTGGAGGTTGTAAAGTTTTGTCAGTGCTGCAGTGACGGCCCAGTGGAGTCTGCTGTCTCCCTGCGCTTCTTTACTGCTCTGAAATAGACAGGAGACTAATGAGGGAGAGGTCAAGGTCTGCCAGTTCCTCGGAGCCCCAGGCAGGGGGCACCAGCTACAACCATTTCTCTCCCAGTCCTCCCAGGCTTCCTCCCTAGGAGTCGAACAGGACAAAAGCATTCATAATGTAGCTCTGTTCCTGTGTGACTCTGGGTATCTGGTTGCTTCTCAGGGCCCTAAACATCTCTTGCTGTGGTTAATAATCTGGAGGCATACCCTAGGAATGTCGTGTTCCAGACAACAAATGAGTCTCCTGCTCTTCTAAGGGCCGCAGTCTGGGGATTCTCTATTTCTACCGTAGCACACATGCTCATGGTGTCAGCCTGGGCTGTCGCCCCGCACCCTGTGTATCCATCTGCTCACTGATAAAGCTGTGTTCGTTAACAACATGCTTCAGAGCAGGCAGCCTTCTGGAGTCTGGGAGTAGACTGTGAAGTGGAGTGGAGAGCCAAGAGCCTTCCTTGGAACCCTCCTCATTTAGCTCTGCTCAGGGCTCACTGGTGGCTATCTTACCAGCTGCCCCTCCCCTGGATGAGCAGGAGGGCCTGGCTCCCCTCTTACTAATCCACTCAGGTACAGTCTGTGTTTGGAGGCAATAGTTGGAAGGTCTGTACACATCGTGGAAGAGAACAGAAGAATCTCATATTTGCGATATGAGACTCAGAGGGATCTATGGATGCAGAAAACATCCTGTGCTTATGTTTCTAGAAGCTTCTACCATGGCCCTTCTGGTCTATCAGTCTTCTCCCGTAGACAGGAATGATCTCCCTCGGACATCAAGGGTTAAGGGTTAAGCAATGAGGAGGAATCCAAAAGCCAGAAGGTTTTGCTGAGCTGGGCATGTGGAGATGTTCCTGGCAGTCACCTCTGGAGAGAAGCCAGGCATCCATGACCGAAGGAGCCTGAGGACAGCCCTGATCAGTTGTGCATGACAGATCCCTGACCTTCTGCACAGCATCACAGTGGGTGTCACAGCCCATGGACGAGCAGAGCCGCCCCCCCCCCCCAGCGAAGGGAAAGAGGGAGGAGGATGGACGGGCAGGTTCTAGAAGGGGAAGTAGTTTAGCAAAAGCGGAAGCTGCTCGTATGCCAGACAACAAGCCCAAGGGCGGCAAAAGGAAGCGCGCTCTGAGCAGGTGGCAAACAGCAACCCCAGAGCTTGCTTCAGTTCTGGAAGGCTGTGCTCCTGCCTGCCACTGGAAGAGGCCTGCCTTTATTACGGTAACCTGACTGAACCCTTCTGGCATGAGCTGCCTCCCCAGCTCTGGGTTTGTTTGATTTTCTGTATTTCCACCCCTCAGCCTGAAAGTGAAACCTTCCATGCCAGTTGTTACAGTGGTGAGGATACAAATGTCCCCCTCACCCAACCCCTTTCAGTTGCCATTCCTCAAACCCTGAGAGGGCCAGGTACTGAACACACTGCTGGAGGAGAGAGAGAGCCCTAGTCTCTGATCATGGCGTGGCTGCTCGCTGAGGGTTCCTCTGTACTGACAGATTTTGCTTCCAACAGGATCGTCAGAAACCAAGAGGGGAAAACTGACCTTCAGCATCTTCCTTAATCTCCCTGGTTTCAGACAGAATTAAACGCAGTGACTTGGAGTTGGGAAGATGGCTCAGTGGCTAAAGTGCTTGCCAGCCAAGCCTAACTAGTGAACCGTGGACCCAGTGGAAGATTCTGTCTCTGAAAACAATGCAGATAGCTCCCGAGGAACTACACTTGAAGTTGACCTCTGGTCTCCACACACATGCCCATCTGAACACCCACCCCTCCATCCCACCTGTCCCTGCCCTGCCCCCACACCTCAGTGACTTGAACTGATCCACCCTAGCGTTATCAGGCCTCTGTGTTTCTCCCCCAGCACCCAGTTTTGGGTGAGGTGGGACAATGGCAGAGCCAGGTGAAGGAGCATCTTTCTCATGACCCGAGGTGACAGAGATGGGGAGGAGAGCAGGGGAGAGTCTGCCCATTGGATTCAAACCCAGGCTCAGGATTCCTCTGCTTGCTGTGAGCCTCAGCCCTTTATCCAGTCAGGCTGGTGGCTTCTCTTGGGCTGTGCTTTCCCACTTCCCACAGGATGGATCACCACCAACTTGGAACATTCTGAGATAAAGCCGTAGGACAAATTCCCATTTGCCTGATGCTCTCTTCTTCTCTCCCTAGGAAATGTTGCCTCTGCTGGCCAGTTTCTTTGTAGCTTCAATAAGAGAGTACATTTGACTCCCATCTTTTAGTACATTTGACTCCCATCTTTTAGTAAAGGGCGCCCCTGTGGGCTTGTTTCCCTTCCCAGGAAGTTGCTGGAATGTTGAATTAAAGAGTTTAGGCAGGTCTTCAGCCAAGGTCTGCCACCGTTGGCAGAAGCCTGGAGTGGATATGGGCTGGCAAGGCTTCCTGCCTGTCTTGCCTGATTCCATAGACCCTTCACTGGGTCCAGCTCCTCAGGGTCATCACCTCCCGAGCCCTGCAGCACTCATGTTTTCTACACAGCAACCCCAGAGCCCAAAAGGACTGCATGGCCACCTCATATTCTAGAGACTGATAGGCAGCAGAGTGGAGGAGAACAGCAGGAGCGGGGCTCCTCGGGTTCCAGCTATCAGTGTAGAAACACAGCTCTTACCTTCAAGGCCCTAAGAGCCAAACATGAGTCAGCATGGCCTGGGAACACAGATTCAGGGTGCCCCAAATTCCGCATTCCCATGTTGTGACAGTTTGACGAAGTCTTTATAGTAGCGGAGCAAGGAAGGTCATAACAAGGCACTTTTCTAGTGCATTGGTGGGGACATCAGGTAGGTGGTTATGGCGGGGAAGCTCTGCTGTAGTCCTCAGATGCTGCCTGGCAATGCTCTCAGCCTTGGTCTGAAAAGTGAGTGCACCCCAAGGACTTTTGCCTGCTAATCACAAGGACGTTAGCTCAGACCTAGGGGTGGGCAAGGACTGGCTGCTGAGGCAGCTGAAGATCACCAAAGATAAATTGTAATCTGGCTCTGCACCTTCGGCGCTTCAAGTTTCTACCATCACCAAAGGACTAAGTCAGTTCATTGGCCTGGCAGAAGGTTCAGTGGAAGATATGGCTCTTTCTGGGAACCTTTGTTCACACAGCAATGGCAAATGTTGGGGGGGGGTGAATTGTGTCCCCCATGGGTGTCCTCGCCTCAGATTCCTCTGTATGAGGTCTTAGAAAGCAGGGTTGTTGTAGACGCGGTGACAAATTGTCTCTTTGAGTACGGTAAGCTTACCATGAGAGGAAGAAGTGGACGCCAAGACAGAGAGACTCAGGACTACCTGTGTGACAGTGAAGGCAGAGAGGCACAGGTACCAGCACCTGCGAGCCAGGAGTTGTCAGGAGCTAGGAGAACCCCAAAGGAGTCTCCCTACAAGATTCAGAGGGGCCTGGCTCTATGCAGACCTCCAGAACTGCAAGGCAATATATTGCTAGGGTTTTAAGTCCTGTCCCTATTGTGGGGCTCTGTTCCAGCAGCTGTGTGTCAGGAATGCAGCAGGGGCAGCTGCTTTTCAAAGTCTGCGTTCCTAGGTTTCCCCAGACATGTCGACTAGCAGAGACCTGGAGAAGGGGAGGGACAGAAACTCTTGGCTATAGGTTTCCCTGTAGTCATTCTGAGTATCTCAGACTCTCCCAAAAGAGAGTGGCCTAGTATCAGGGAGATGGAGAGCGCTGCCAGCCCTGAAATCTGTTCCTGTGCGCCTCATCATCCCTCCTTCAGTGTGCCAAGGCAGAGGAGGTCCCCACTCCTTCCCTTCTCTAACCCAGAACCACCTGAGACTACCCAAACAGTACTTTATCTTTATTTAGAATACAGAGAGGAACCGGGGAGGAATAAGCCCAGGCCAGCAGCCTTGCCTGGACCCACTCTGTGTACACCAGCTTCCTCTACCCATTGGCCTAATCTGGAGCAGGGGACAGGAATGAGGCACTGTTGGCTACCTGAGTGGTGAAGGTCAAATGAGATGGTGCGTGTTGACTAAATCCAGTCTTAACTTTTAAAGTCAGCTGTTCCACTTGGCCGGGTTTTCTCATCTCCAGATACACCCAGAGACATTTAGAATTAGTCTGGGCTGGAGAGATGGCTCAGCAGTTAAGAGCACTGACTGGTCTTCCAGAGGTCCTGAGTTCAATTCCCAGCAACCACATGATGGCTCACAACCATCTGTAATGGGATCCGATGCCCTTTTCTGGTGTGTCAGTGACAGTATGCTCACATAGAATTAGTCTGACTGTGCTTCTGTAACAGAAATGCTCAAAGTTGGATAAAATGCAAACAAACAAACAAACAAACAAACAAATTTCTCAAGTTTGATTCACCCCCAACCATCCATCCCTCACAACTTTGTGTAGTCCTTCACATACACTTTTTTTTTTTTTTTTTTTTTTTTTTTGGTTTTTCGAGACAGGGTTTCTCTGTATAGTCATGGCTGTCCTGGAACTCACTCTGTAGACCAGGCTGGCCTCGAACTCAGAAATCCTCCTGCCTCTGCCTCCCAAGTGCTGGGATTAAAGGCGTGTGCCACCACCGCCGCCACCACTCAGCCACATAACACTTTAATAACCCACCAGGCCCCATTTGTGTTGCCCGTATAATCATGGATGTTGGGCCATCCACTGGGATGGTTCTTCCTCCCCACAAAGCCATCAACTGCCTATAGCTCCTCTCCTACAAATGAAGGTTCCTGATGCCTGCCTACTCCTGCTCCAAACTGGAACGAGATTGTGCTGATCTTGCTTGTACAGACGGTGGTGGCTCTGAGTTGATAAATACAGAGGACATTGTTTCACACCAGGCCAGCCTGGTCTCTGGCTCTTCAAGTCACTCTGCTCCCTCTTCCTCACTAGTGCCCGAGCCTCCGGTGAAGGAGATGTGTATGCTTCCCCTTTGTGGCTGAGCTCTCCACTGACACTGATCCTCTGCACTTTGACCAGTTCCTGTCACTGCATGTGTAAGGGGTGCCCCTCTGCGGGCCCTGGGGTACAGGTAAATGTTTAACCGAGTGGTTCTGGTGTGTAGCGCTTGCTGATTGCTGCGCTGTAAATCCTCTCCGTGTCCGGAGTGCAGCATGATCCAGTTAATGTAGCCAGGAAGAGATGATTTGGATCCCAGGAGCCTGTGTTGGCTACCAGCTCCTCTGCCTGATAGGCTCCCTGCCAGGAATCAACCAGAGGTGTGACGGCTTGGCTCTACACTACAGAGGCATGAAGTGTATTGTGTGAGAACAAGGCAAGGCAGTGCCTAGGCGGGGAGGGCAAGCCTGGGGTGTGACTGGCCAATCCCCAGCACTAAAGCACTTGGCTTCTCAGACTGGCCCATTGCGAATGGAAAGAAGCAAGAGTGTGAAGCAAGCCCCCAGGAGAAGACCCCAGGACAGGATCAAGAGGGGGCAAAGGACATCAAGGAGACAGCTTTAGTTGGATGCTTTATGGGGCTCTCAAGAACCCATGGGGAAGGGTGGACTCTTGGATTGGGAAACTGGAGGTGACTTGAGACGGAGAAACAGAACTGCTCCTGGAGAATGTCAGCTATAGGCGATTTTCCCTCCTAACTTGGGTTTTTAACCCTGTCAGGCCCAACTCACCTCAGCTAACCACCCCAGAGGAGGAGTCAGCAGCTCAGGGGCTCCGCCCCAGAGGAGGAGCCAGCAACTCAGGGGCTCCGCCCCAGAGGAGGAGCCAGCAGCTCAGGGGCTCCTTTTGCACACCTGACCTGGGAGGAAGGAGTATTGCTGCCGGCGCTGCTCAGCTGCATGGTATGGCTGGCACCAGCCACATAACTTCTGGTGTGTGCCACAAAGACACTAGATTTCCAGAGACTGGGCTTAAATTAAGGATACTGTCTTCAGTGTCCTGGTGTTTTCATTGGGAGATCCCCAAAACATCTCCTGGTGTTTTCACTGGGAGATCCCCAAAACATTTCGATCTGGTTTTCCATTGAGTACCATCCCTGCAGGCTTGGGCTTTGTACATTGTAGCCAAGGCACTTCAGGGCTGGCAGGTAGAACCTTTCTTGTCTTCTCCTGTTAGTGGCTCTGAGGCCTGAGGGCTTGTGTCTGCAGATGCCTGAGGATGATTGAGCCTTCTGTTCTCTGTCCCTGGATGGGCAAGAAAGGGACACAAGCTTTTATCTGCTGTCAACCACCGCAGAGAGCAGCTGGGTTGAGATGGTTTTAGTTAGGCCTGATTCTTCTGACAGCTGATTCCAAATGAATTTATTTTCTTCATTTAATTAGAAATTAATTAATCTAATAAAGTGGTTCCAGTTCCAGCTTAAATTTCCTTGGGAGACTCCTCGCTGCCTCCCACCAACAGCTAGAGAGATGTGGGGCAGGACCAGCATTTCAAACATACTGCTTTGGGAGCAAAAGCCTCAGGCAAAAATCCATTCATCCTCTTTGGAAACACACCAGGAAGATAGAGGCTCAACTTTACTCCACAAGCTAGCATTTTTTGGAGGGGTGAAAGATTTATTAGACTCTGGGGGAAATAACAAAGTAACAGCCTTGAAAACCATAGCAACAGCTACAGTAGTGGGATAGCTGAGCCAGACTGGCAGCGGCCCCTTGAGATGTTCCTTGGGAATGGTGGATTGGTCCAGATCCTGTAGAAACTCAAGAGCTCAGAGCGGGCATCTGATGGGAGAAGCCTTGGAGAGAATGAAACACAGCTCTGGTGTGCGCCAGCTTTCTGAGTTATCACAGGTGTGGGCATGTGGGCCCGTAATCCTCGCTGTGATTGCCATATTCATGTATATCCAGGCCCAGAGGGCCATGCGCTCCTGGTAGGTATGTGCTGGTCTGTGTGCTGATCTGAAGCCCAAAGAGCTTGCCCATTGTTTTAAAATGCCTGCGAACTGACTGTAAAGCTACATGAACATCCCCAGATCAGCAAATATGCCAAGTCAGTGCAAAGCATCCTCTAGAAGCCTGGAGAACTGGACCACAGAGTGAAGCCCATAATTTACCTGTGCCCACTGCATGCTGAAGGCCAGAGTTGACAGATTAGGCATATCTAAGCAAGATTTAAGTGATTGCTGGAAGCCTCGTTCTCCTTCCCCTGACTGTAACATTTTAGCCATAGGACCTTGGTCCCACACTGCCGTCTGAGCCGCATCACCACCATTTCTGTCTACTATTACTGATGTCAATTATCCATTGCCATCGCACGTTCACCACCGTCATCACCACCATTACTCACTGTGACCGCCATCATCACCAACTTTCACCAATATTGTCCACCCACCTTTGTTCATTTTCACCACTGTGTTATCGTTAGCTACCACCACTATCATCACCATCCATACTTACCATCACTCTCCCTGGAGACCCCTCCAAGGTAGCTCAGCAGGGCTGCGCTCAGCTGCCGTGCTGGTTTGAACGAGAACGGCTTCCATACAGTCCTGTGTTTGAATCCTTAGTCCCTGGGGAGTGGATCTTTCTGTCTGTGTATGTCTCTCTGTGTGTCTCTGTTTCTGTCTCTCTTTCTCTCTGCCTATGGATCATGATGTAGAACTCTCAGCTATTTCTCCAGCACCATGTCTGCCTGTGTGCCCCCCGCGCTCACCACCTGATAGTCAGCTAACCTCTGAAACTCTAAGCAATCCCCTAGTCAGATAGTTTCATTATGAAAGTTGCCTTAGAATAGTCACTAAGACAGCCACCCTATCAGCTTCTGCTGAGCCATGGCTCTCAGTGGCCGGGAGATGGGTCTGCCTCTAACAGGTGACCTTGCTCTGGTGGATCCCAAGACCAGAGGCAGCATTTCTTGAAACCCCGCTGAGGGAGTAACTTTTTTAGGGAAAACAGTAGCAAGCTTCCAACCATAATTAACAGAGAATACACGAGCACTGTGTCAGCAGGTTGCGGGAGGGCAAGCAGGATGGAGCCGATTATGGGTTTGCCAAGTAAGAAGCAAGAAATAGGCTCATGGACAATCATCACAGCCTAGGAGGAAAAACTAAAAGTCCAAGGGACCATGGATGGCTCCTGAGGTGCTTGCCAGAGCCGTCCTGCTTTGCTCTCTCTCCATCATTGCTTCATCCTCTGGATTTCCTCCTGTCTTTGGGTTGGTCTCTGTAACTGGCTCATGACCTAAGCAGCACCTACTTTCTAATTCTCAAAAAAGTATTTTCTTATGTACACTCGAAGCCGGCAAACTTGGATTTGAGGGCAGCAAAGGCACACTGCACTCTCTTCTAGACTAGGAAAGACTGGTTCATGCAAGAAAGCCTTGCTCTTCCTGGAGCGCAGTGGCTGGTAAGTCAGCTAGGAGACACCTGAGGAGACTTGAAATGAGGATTACAGGCTCAGGCTGCTCAGTCAGGGTGCTAGGAGGACTGAGGGAGGCAGAGGGATTAAGCCTGGGGGGGCTGCTGCCTGCCCAGGCCCAACTCCAGGTCTTTGTGATGTGATGGAGAGGAGCTGTTGCCAGCACCTGCTGGCTGTGGATCGGGTGTTGCCCTCACTGCCTTTAGAAGTAGAGGAATCACCATGAGTGCAGGTGAGACTAGACTAGATCACCTATCCCCCTGTTCCTTCTGTCTCCATATAGCCTTGATGATCCCCAGCCACTTCCCACCACGTGGTCCTTCTTCACCTGTCCTGCCCCTGGGAGTCCCTCCTCTGAGCCTGTGGCCCCTCTGCTCCCCTCTCTGCTGGAGTCATCCCCTTTGTTTCTCCCATGGTTCTCTGTGTACTTTCCCTTCCTTTCTCCCCCTTGTCCTCTGAGTTATTCCCATGAAATTAAAAGTCATCTCAAAATATTTGTGATATTATTTTAAGGAACTGAACTTTCTCTTAATTGAAAATACCAGATCTAACTAATTTCCTTTCATTGTGGTGAGTCAGGGTAGACTGGTGCCGTGGGTTTGACTCACTGCGCCCTGCTGCGACCTCCCAGTTGTGGTGTCTGTAGCAAGGAGAGATCGGTTGTATGGAGGCTCCGAGTAGTCTTTTCATGGATGTCTGGAGCCCAGACTAAACCTGCAATCCTCCTGCCTCAGCCAGTGTTTCATAGCCAGAAGCATAGAACCCTTAGAAAAATGCTAGCCATTTGACTGAGTGGCTTCCATGTGCGGGTGGGCGTTTTCACCAACTTGCCTGAGCTGAACCCTTTGGTCTTGAGCCCTACTCTCCTTCCACCTCTATATGCATCCCTTTAGAGTCCTGAGTGGATTTGTCGCAGTGTCAAGTGAAACAGTCAGTTGTTAGATGACAGCTCTAGATGCACGTAACTTAGGGTTTAATTGAATGGGCATTAGAGCGCCAGTCGGGCAGCTGGCAGGATTGCAGGGGGCAGAAATGGAGACTCAGGCAGAGCTAGAGCGGGCTTTAGTGGATCTCGGCTTCCTGTACCCCACATGAATGTGACCTGATCATTGGCTGCTGCCCACCTAATCCGTATTTATAACAAAAGCACATATTCTTCAGCTAAGCTTTCAACTTGTTTCCGTACCATCTCCATGTTCTGTTGCTGTGACAGAATGTCCAAGATCGATTGCTTATTAATTACAAAAATTACCAGTGACTGTAAAGAAACTTTCTTATGTTGTTGGGAGTTGGGAAGTTCCCAGGCCAAGCAGCTGCATCTAGGAATGGCCTTCTTGCAGGTGGGCACACGGTCATGCCCCGAGGACATGTAGCACTGGCAACACACTCCAAAGAGCCGCACCCACCCCGCCCACTGCAGCCATTCATCCACAGAGCAGCAGATTAATGCATTCACAGGAGCAGAGCTTTCTCTTCATGATCCCCTTTGTCCTGGCCAGTTTTATGTCACCTTGGTACAAAAAGTCCTCTGAGAAGAAGGGACCTCGATTGAGAAGACGCCTCCAGAAGATAGGGCTGAAGGCAAGCCTGTAGAGCATTTTTTTTTAAATCAATGATTGATGAAAGAGGGTACTGCCCATTGTGGGTGGCGCCATCCCTGGGCCAATGGTTCTGGGTTCTTAAGAAAGCAGGCTGAGCAAGCCATAGGGAGCAAGTCAGTAAGCCAGTGCCCCTCTGTGGCCTAGCATCAGCTCCTGCCTTTAGGTTCCTGCCATGTTTGAGTTCCTGTCCTGTCTTCCTTCAGTGATGAACAGTTATGTGGAAGCATAAGCCCAAAAAATAAACTCTTATTTTTTCATCACAATAATAGAAGCCCTAACTAGGACCCCTTTCAAAGGTCCTGCCTCCAAATACCAGAAACACAGGATACGTTCTGGGTATCACATTTCTAAAACTAGAATTCTGGGAGACAGACTCTGGCCAGTACACTACAGTGAGAGTTTATGGGAGGACTTAAGACACAGAGGCCTCCTCAAGCTAGGTTTAGTTTAACAGAAATCAAGTCAGTAGAAGAGTGTGGGGAACCCCCAAGACTGGGTCCTGAACCCCACATTGATCTTCAATCATACCAAAAAGTATGGCCTGAACAGGCTAGAGGACCCCGTTATAGATACTCCCTTCTGTGCCCAACTGGAGCTGCATCCAGACAGGAGGCCGGAGGTTGGGTTGGGAGTGCTACTGTGGCTCACATTTGTTCCTGTACTTGTACACTCGTGTAAACACACACACACACACACACACACACACACACACACACACACACCATGGAGAGTTATTGAGAAAGGTACCAACATCAACCTCTGGCTTCTATAGTTAGACGCCTATTCACATGTACACACAAGCCCATGTGTGCACGCACACATACAAACCACAGAGTTCTGAGTGAGGTAGCCACTGTGATATGCCTTAGGTCCTGTGTCTTTCCGAAATTAGACTTGTTTATGGGTATTTCAGCTTGGGTACACTGGTCCTTGGAGACATGCTTGTGGCTTCTGTTTGGCAGAGCCCCATCCTGGGATATGTCTCCCTTCTTGGCTGTACCTAACCTAAAAGTGACAAGGCTGCCCTTCATGGGACAGGTTCTGTTTTCCTCGTGGGGCATGCCTGGCTGTCCTGACTCACACTGTCCCTAGCCATCCCTGGCAGCGGCTCCTAGGCTGTGAGAGCCACGCTACCCAGGGAGCCTGGCAAGCACCACAAGTGTCCTAACCAGACCAGAAAACAGGGGGAACGATGCCTGCAATAGGATTCGGAGCCTCTAGCTGGGAGTTTGTCTGTGTATTGGCTTTTCATGGGGATTTAGCAATCCTCTGGATTGCAGGAGGGTAAGGTACCCAGTCTTGGAAGTGGGTCACAGGAATAGCCATGCACTGCATCTCCATTTTGAAGAGAAGCAGTGCTCCTGGACCAAGTTGCTACCAGATTATGAGCAGCTGTGGCTGCTGCTGTTGTAGACATGGCTGGACATATTTTGGATTCGTGTCCCCGCAGCTGGGGCAGCTTGACCGCAGAGTGGGCAGATGCATGAAACAGTGTGTTCACATACCACAGACCCTAATTTTGGTATTTTTGAGCAGCTGTGGACAGAGATGAGGGGGAATGATGTAGAAGGGAAGGGAGGAGGGAACTGGGGGTGTCATTTAGTTGATAGAGTGCTCCCCCTAGAACAAAGCTCCAGGTTCTATCGTTGGCATGGGATAGCCCATACCTGGTGATTTGTCCTTATAATCCCAGCACTGGGAGGTATGGGCAGAAGATCCTCAGCTACTTAGTGAGTTCAAGTCCTGCCTGGGCTACAGGGTAGAAGGAAGGGAGAGGAGTGGGGTCTGATTTGTTAGAAACTTTCTAAGCATATACTATTACAGATTAAAGCACCAACACCAACCCCTGCCCAAAGCAAGATCCACTCTTGCCCTCAGCGCCCTGAGTGTGACCTTCGTTGAAAGTGATATAACTAGGTAAGTATATAGCTCCAATCCCTCCCGACTGCAGTCCTTGTCAAAGGAGGACCTAGGGAAGGGAGTGGCTCCATGGATAGGAGCATGTCTTAGGGTTTCTATGGTTGTGGAGAAACACTATGACCAACTCTTATAAAGGAAAACATCTAACTGGGGCTGGCTTACAGGTTCAGAGCTCTAGTCCATTATCATCATGGCGGGAAGCATGGCAGCGTCCAGGCAGGCACGGCGCTGGAGGAGGAGCTGAGAGTTCTACATCTTGATCTGCAGGCAGCAGAAGGAGACTGCATGCTACATTTATATGCACAACTTAAACTCATAAGATCTCAAAGCCCACATCCACAGTGACACACTTCCTCCAACAAGGCACACGTACTTGTAATAGAGCCATTCCCTATGGCCAAGCATTCATACACAAGGCCGTGGCGGCCATACCCATTCAAACCACCACAAAGCACTTGCCTTGCAAGCTTCTGGACTTGAGTTGGAATGCCAGCACCTGCTGACAAAGTTAGGCATGGGGCTGCAAAGATGGCTTATCTGTTAGAGCACCGACGGCCTTTCCAGAGGTCTGATTCCCAGCACCCACGTAGTGGTTCACAACAGTCTGTAACTACAGTTTCAGGGGATCTGATGCCCTCTTCTGGTTTCTTGAAGCACCAGGCATGCTGAGTGGCACACACATATACATATATGTAGGCAAAACATCCATGTACATAAAAGAACATATATATATATATATATTGGTTTTGCAAGACAGGGTTTCTCTGTATAGCCCTGGCTGTCCTGGAGCTCACTCTGTAGACCAGGCTGGCCTCGAACCCAGAAATCTGCCTGCCTCTGCCTCCCAAGTGCTGGGATTAAAGGCGTGCGCCACATGGATATGCACTAACCCCAGTGCTGAGGAGGGTGGAAGTAAGAGGATTTCTGGGTTTTCTCAGGGTCCCACTTTCTATGAAAGACTCAATCTCAAGAGAGTAAGACAGAGACTGTGACAGATACTTATGTCCTCCTCTGGCCCCTGTACAGGCACCCAAACACATTTACATATATCATACAAATATACAACACACACACACACACACACACACACACACACACACACACACAGGTGGATCTGGGCACAGACCCTCACATAGGGTGATGTCATGTGAAAATGAGGGCTGAGACTGGGGGGTGGACTGCTTGAATCCTCTTCTTACCAGGGTAACCAGCTGCCTGAGCTCTCAAGGATGGAGTGTTTACTGGGAGGGTTTATTCGACCTTTTGTGTTACCCTGGAACTGTCCAGAACAAACCACCCTCGAGCTCTGGCCGTGCTGAGCGAGCTCTGGCCCTGCTGAGCGAGCTCTGGCCCTGCTGAGCGAGCGTTGGCCCAGAGCTGCTGTTTGCTTGCTTGCTGTATTTTGGAGTCAGTTTGGGACAGGAAAAGGGAGTACAGGGGTCTTAGGGCAGGAAGGAAGGGTGACCTTGCTGCTGTTGACAAGAGCTTGAAGCACCTTGTCTGGGATGCTGCAAAGGCCCTCACCCAAGTGTCTGTTCCAATGGAAAGGACACACTGAACAAACACCCAGCTTTGAGCGGGACGGTGACCAAGGGTGGTGGCAAGCTGCAGCACAAGCTTCCTGCCTCTCTAAAGAGTGGTCTTCTGAGTGATCTGTGTTCCCCCTGCAGAGGCAAAGCCATTGTCCCTCTCAAACCCCATGGACTTGTGAGTTCAGTCCAGCTGAGAGGAAGCACCCGGCAGTTGTGTGGCCCCAAGAGCGAAGGCTATGTATGTTTATGCAAAGGTCACCTTTGTCACCTTGTTTTTAAGATATTGGGTAGTTGGGTAGCTGGCTGGTGCACCAGGTGCGGCCGGCACACACCTGTGATTACACCGGTAACCCCAGTCCGTGGCCCTCCCCCAGTCCGTGAGGTCACCTCACGACCTCACGTTCATAAGGACTCATAGAAAGATGGGTGGGAGAAGTAGTGAGTGTGAGCTGAGCACCTGGGAAACAAAAGACCCCAAAGGTCAGTGAGACACAGTGGACAGACATTGGGCTGTCTATGACAGTGTCTCTGGTAGCCCAGGCTAGCCTTGAATTTGATGTACCCCAGGATGACCTCGACCTCTTGACCCTCCTGTTTCTGGTTCCTTACGTGCTGGAATTACAGTCCTGAGCCACAGGCTTCTCTCTTGTGCTAATGACCCTGCTCCAGGCCCTGTTTACTTTGGAACCCCCAGGCTGAATGGTCACTCTCTGCTTGGATCTGGGCTGGGACAGAGACAAGAAACAGGTAGCAGGCACATGATAGTTCTTTTGAAAAAAAAAATTATTTTATTTTTATTTCATATGCATGGGTATTTTGCTTAAGTGTCTCTCTTTCTCTCTCTCTCTCTCTCTCTCTCTCTCTCTCTCTCTCT
>JADRCD010221389.1:42483-59856 GCA_019843815.1 Montemys delectorum
TGTGTGTGTGTGTGTGTGTGTGTGTGTGTACAGTGCCTGAGGAGGCCGGGAGAGAACACAGAATATTCTGGGACTGGACCAATAGACAGTTGTAGACCACTGTGTGGGTGCTGGGAGTTGAACCTAGGTCCTTTGGAAGAGCAGTCCGTGTTCTTAAGTACCGGGCCATCTCTCCAGTTTCAAGACAATTCTTATGGCTCTGCTGGGAAGCAGCACACATTACTTCTGGGCCAGGTTAGCTGTGTGGCCAATCAAGATGGGGCTGGGGGGACAGGCAGGGGACCATGGCCCATCCTGGCTTAAAGCACTCTAGCCACTGTGTAGGAATGTTCTGTCCTTAGCATCAACCAATCTGATTACCTCACACATTATCTTCTGTATCATTTCCAAGCAATGCTGGGAATCCAGATACTGTGAACCAGCCACAATGTCTCCATAGAACTGGGATGTTAGAAGCTGGAAATATAGCTCAGTTAGTATAGGCTTGCCCAGCATGCAAAGCCCTGGGTTCTGCCCCCAGCACTGAATAATCCAGTGACATAAACCTTGATCCAAGCAGTCTTGAGGAAGAAACAGGAGGATCAAGCGATCAAGGTCATCCTTGATTCTATAGGGAGCTTAGATGCCATCCTGGACTACTGGAAGGTCCCATTTTTTACAATGGAGAAATGTTGGGACTCAGGATAACAGAGAGTAGAGACACAAAGAGAACAAAAGACAGCTTGAGCTGGGGTCTCTGACTGCAGCCAACCATGAAACTTCCAGCCATGACTACTATAAACACCTGCAGCCAAGGTAACCCCCACCACTCCCTCCAAAGGAGAGCACAGACTTCTGGCCTCCTCTTCCCTTCCCGGGAAGCCCTCTGACTTTTCTCTGCTTCTTGTTGCCAGTGATGTGGTTGAAGTTGAGTCACTGGGACTTCAGGATGTAGCAGAGCCCCTCTCTCTCTGAGCCCCAGAGTTTTGATTTTGTAAGTTGTCAATGGGCTCAAGGTTTTGGAACATGTTCACATCTGGTTAAGCTACTAAGGGTAGGTTTGAACTCCTTCAAGTCAGGAGCATCCAGAGCTGCTCTGGGCTCCTGTCTCCTGCCTTAGCCCTGGGGAGGGATCTTAGGACTAGGCTAAGACAGGTTCTAGAAACAGCCTGGGGCAGCCAGTTTCTCCACCTCTGCACACACATTCTAACACTCCTCATAGCCCCGTCATGGCCACCTCTGGAGGTGACCGAGCGATGGCGACCTGCTGCGGAGACCTCAAGGCTCAGGGCGTGGCTCCCACCACTCACCAGCTACTTTCTCGTCCCAGACTTTCTGGGCAGAGAGCGACTTACTGTGGTGTCAGGCACTGGGCGAGTGCCCATAAGTGGGTGTATTCTATAGCCTCTATTTGTAAGTAAGGTTGGTTTCTGTATCATGGCTTCCGACTCTGATGTTTTCTTGGGGGATGGCATACAGTCAACGCACGGCAGCAAGGAGACGCTTCTTTGTAAAATGACCACACTGGTTTTCAAATCTCAGCCAGTGCCTAATGTTTATTCAGTTTTTGGAAAAAAGAACCACTATGGAATCTCCTAGCTAGGAAACCCGGCTACAGGTTTTTCCTGCTCTTCCCAGTTTCCTGCTCTTTTCCCTGGGTAGTTGCAAAGGAGTCCTGCCTGGCTGGGAGGAAAGTGGCCCTGTGCCCTGGTCACTTTACCCATTAGTGACAAGCTGAGGTCAGGGGGCCAGTCCGACATCTGAAGCTGGGTTTCCTGAGTGACAGGCTGAGAGCCAGCTCCTGGCAGGACTTGGGAGCCCTAAATATTCGGGGACACCGCCTCCCTGAGCTGAGAGAGTGCTAGAAGGCCAGTTTGCTTGTTTACTCTTTGTATCAGAGCCATACATTTTTCCATTATGAATGCATGGCGCCCCCTTCCCTCCCAGAGCCATTTACACAGAAGGAAGGATCTGACTGACTTCCATCCTTGTGGGTGGAAGCCTCCCCGGGGGCTGGGTGCACAGGGCCACCTGACTGTTCCGCTGACCCTTCACCTTACCTCCATCCTGTCCACCTTGCCCGAGTGCTGCTGAACCCTGCTCCTAATTTCCCGAGCCTCCGCCCTGCTTTCATGTTCTGCCCAAGCCTGCATGGCCTCCCCAGCCTGGACTTACCCTGCTCTGCCCCTCCCAGCCTGACCTATTCCCACCTAGCCCGGTAGAGCCCCTTCCCCTATGCAGCTGATAACCGGAGCAAGGCTGAACTTTGATCCCACGCCTGGCTCCAAAGCTCCCTCAGGGTAGGGCAGGGCCTGGCAAAGAAACAAAAATCAAACATGCTACAAAAAAAAAACCGGAGCTAACCAACTGTGGTCAGTGAGCTGAAGAGGGGAACTGAGCAGCAGTGAGGCACTGAGCAGTGCCCTGACCCACAGAGGCCCTCCTGTCACAAGGTAGAGGACTTCATTTTCCTCTCTGTTCATGCCCAGGCTCTGATATCTGTCCGGGTTTGGTAAGATTTGAATATCCAAGTCCAGACGTAATCAAAAGAGAGGTAGCAGAATTTTCTGTGATTTACCTCTGTCATTTCTTACTGTGTTTAAAGTCTGGAATCTGTGGTTCCCTCCACTTTCAATTGTCATAAGAACACCTCCAAATGAGGTCTGTTTAAAATCAACGGGCACATCACCAAAATGGACCGTGTTGCTTAGTATGTGTGTGTGTGCATTTGTGCAAATGCGTGTGTGTATAGGTTTACATTTTTAAAAGATTTTATTTCTATATTTGTTTACGTGTGTGGGTGTGTCCAGTCCCTCTGCCGGAGCAGCAAAGCTCTTAAGCTTAGAGCCATCTCTCCACCACTGTAGATTTAACCCTTACCACACCATGAAGTAGGCATGTCTGGCAGCTTCATTGTACAGTGGGGAAAAATGAGGTTTGGATGGTTAAATGACTTCCCCACACTGTGGTGCTGCTGAATGACATCCGTAGGATTCAAACCCACATAGAAGCTTCCACTCTTCACAGATGGGGAGATGTCACCCCACAGTGCCTGGCGCAGCGCGGCTTCGCTGAGGGCAAGTGTGGGGACTGTTGGGTGCCCAGTGGGTTTCTCTGGTTTTGGATAAGCTTTGGTGGCCTTGCTGAGTGGCCGCCCAATCTCCTGCTCAGCCCTAAAGGTTTGGTGTGATTTAGGTCACAGACCTTCCAGAGCTGGAGCACCGGAGACTGATCAGCCGTTGACTGATCTCCCAGCTCCCAGCCCCGACTTGGAGCTGAAGTTTCAAGCAGTTCCGAGGAGCTTTCTAGTTTATCTAGGGCCAAAGAAGCCAGTCCTGGGGAAAACCTTACAGACTGGTAGGGCCCTGCGAGGCCTCCGGCTTTTCCACCTCACCCCATGCCCTCAGCCTCCACCTTACCCCTTTCATTAAGCCCTTACTCAGGAATTGCTTCAAAAGCAGTTTTTTCCTTCTGGAAACTTCTTTGGTGGCTGCTGTCAACTCCAGCCCGCTTGGTCATTGTTTCCATGCATGACTTCCTTTCTGAAGTCCACAATGCTGGGCTGGGGTCCTCTCTGCTTTCTCTTTTTCTTGTGCCCCGGCTTGAGTCTGGGAGGGGACCCAAGAGACAGAGCAGGAACAACCTGCCTTAACCAAGAAACAGGTAAAAAAAAAAAAAAAAAAAACCACCTTCTTCCTCACGCCATGCCGTGAGCGACTCCTCTCCCCCGGCAACAGCTCCCACTCCTCAGCCCTGCGGAGCTCTACCCTGCATTGGCAGATGAGCTTATGTGAGAAAGTCACATTCAGTCGGGGATGATGGCACGGTCGGAGTGTGTGTATAGGAGTGGAGCCTTGTATTAGATGCAAGCCAGAGTCCCTTGTATTGTGTGGTGTCAGTCATCAGGACAGGGGCAGGGGAAGGTGGGGTCTGGGCCAAGGAGAGAGAGAGAGAGAGAGAGAGAGAGAGAGAGAGAGAGAGAGAGAGTGAGAGAGAGAGTGAGTGTGTTATTTGCCTCAAATCCTTACATGCATCTTCATGCAACACATCTTATTACAAAGGGCTCCACTGTAGTAAACATGAAAGAAAAACCCTGTCACATCTGACTTCTGATCCTTGGACTGTGCACATGCCAGGTTTGTTCAGCCATGTGCAAAGTGGATGGGGCTATCTTCATCATCAGGCATCCAAGGCAGGAGTCGGGAGTGTCTGGGGTCTTGCCTTAGCCCACACCAGCCAGCTGTGATATCACAGGCAAGTCGCTGGCCTTGTGTGTGAGTGGTGAGTCTGTCCTTTGACAAGTGACATAGTCAAACACCAATGAGTGGTACAGTCCACATGTGAACTCTTGGTACACACAGCAGGCTTCGAATGAAGGGTCAGACCGGTCCGTACTCCATCAGCAGGGGAGCTGGGGACCCCAGGGTCACAGTTCCCACATGCTGTAGGATTCCAGGCAGTAGCTCAAGGCTCTTTAAGATCTCAGAGCATTCAGAGATGGTATTGACAGATGAACAACTGTTCTGTGGAAGTCATGGCATAAGTTTGGAGCGATTCCGAATGTCTTTGCAGTTCAAGAGACTTTCCTAAGCCTCCGGGCCACTCTACCACAGAGCTTCAGCCTCAGCCCTTTTGTGTACTTTATATTTAAAGACAGGCCTGATTGATAGCTAGGGACAGAGCGCTCTGATACACAGAAAGGAAACTGTAGAATATTTTCAGGTTCCTGTGATGATTTCACATGGCAGGTCGTTGTCTGTTCTGGGCCGTCTGGCAGATTCACTCTGAGCTCTGACTTTATTTTTGTTTCATGTTTTGCAGAGATCAAACTCAGAGCTGTTTCAAGCAGGTTCCTACAGAGTAACAGTCAAAGCCCAAAGGTTTTTGTTGTTGTTTTTAATGGCAAAGCTTCATAGCTGGGCCATTTGAGGTTAAGGGCTCAGGTCCATGGTATCTGAGCCCAGGGGCAGCAGCTTGGGGGTGCAGGGGGTGGGAGGGAATCCAGGCTCTGCAGGGGTTCTAGCCTTCCCTGAGCTGCCTAGCAAGCCATCCACTGCAGATTCCTAAGGATTCCGGTCCCGTGGACCTCTCTGGAGGGTTGGTGTCCAATCACCCTTTCAGAAGCTGCTAGGCCACTCTGTGTAGGACAAAGTTGCTGAGTGCAGGGGCAATGCCTAGGCAGAGACTCCCTCTTGCTTCAGGGGCTCACTAAGTCGGCTGCCCTGGCCTCTGGATGCTGTAAGACAGGGGTAGTAGCACAAACATTAGGGAGGGAGAAGAGAGATTTATTGAGCAGCATCTCTGTATTGAACTTACAGGTGCATGGCTAAAGACTGTGTGCCATCAGGTCAGTGTTTGTGCTAGGTCCTAGGATACTAAGAAATCCACCCGGCTCATTATCCACAGACAGGAGTAGAAGGCACAAGATTTATACATGTGTGCTCTGGATTTCTGGTCTTGTGTATCACTAGTATGGCTCAGGAGATATTGTGCATGGCCTGAGAGGTTTGGGTTTTTTTTTGTTTTTGTTTTTGTTGTTTGTTCGTTTCTGGCCACATTTACTATTTACTATGTTTTGTGTCTTTGAAGTCACTGAACTTTTTAATGTAATTTCTTAGTATACATGCTTAATCAGAGCCAGCTGGACAGGTTAATGTAACAATAATGTGCCCCAGAGACTATGGCTGCAATTGTATTTTATATAATTTACTTTATTTATTACCACTATGTGTGACGCAGATAGATGTTGGGGTATGCACATGCTGTAACACGTGTGTGAAAGTTACTGAGCAGCTTGGTGGGGTCTGCGTGCCTGCACCTGTGTGCAGGTCCAGGGATTGAACCCAGGTCATCCGGCTTTGCAGGGGTTCTACCTGCAAACACCTATTATCCACACAGCTATCTTGCAAGCAGAGTAGCCTTGGGTGGTTGTTGTTGTTGTTGTTGTTGTTGTTGTTTTCATTACAGAAATAGTAAGCACAGATCGCAGAGAAAAAAACCAAAAGATACAAAGAAGTGAAAGCAGGCAGATAAAAGGCTAGCAGTCTCAGAACAGTGTAGTCTGTGTACTTCGGCTGGAAGCAGGCTGCGATGGAATAGGTAATACTAAGATCTTCAGTTAGTAACTGTTCTACTTTGCTTTCTGTGGGAGGGGAAAGTTACTTGAGCGTACAGGTCTCAGCCCATCATAGAGGGAACACTGTGGCACGAACTGAAGCAGAAGCCACGGAGGAAGGCTGCTTACGAGCTTGCTCCAGCCAGTCCAGTTCTCCAGCTGAGGCTTCCTCTGCCCACACGTGTCAGGTTGACACCCAAGCCTGCCCATCATAGCGACGGTGACAGCTCAGCTTCTCAGAGGCCTGAGGAAATGTCTGAGGGAGTAATCCTGATCACATGAGCTTCATCTCCGGAACCCACACTAAAGAAAAAAGAAGGTTGGGGCGGGACTTAATGTAAGGTGCTGGGGAGGCAGAATCTCCAGGATCTTAGGGTGAACTCTAGCTGAATCCATGAGCTACGGGTTCATCGAGGGGCCCTGACTCAAAAAACATGGAGCAGAGTAACTGAGGAAGGTGCTTAGTGTCAACCACTGGGACTCCACATACATGTGCACACGTATGTATACACACAACACACACACACACTCTCTCAAGAACACACACAGAGAGACAGAGACAGAGAGACAGAGAGAGAGAAAAAAAATGTGATAGGCTCCTTGCCTGCTGGAGTGGCCTCTGCAAAGTGACCTGTGAATTCAGTGGACACATATCACATGTGTCAGCATAGAGCTATCAGCAAAGGGTCCCTTACGGAGCTGGAGCCTCAACAGAGGATGACTTCAGAGTCTGCAGGCGCCTGCTTGTAGACTGAGATTGTGAGGCCTTGCAGTGGCAACTGTGGCAAGCCCAAGAGCTGTGAGGAGGAGAGCCTTTGGGCTGTCTCCCTGCTAAAGAGAGTTTGACCTTGGGCAGCCCCAAGCTGGCAAGTTTCTCTCTCTCTCTTATCTGCTTGTCCTTCCTTGGGGCCTAGCATGGCTACTGGAGTGACATTTGGAGAAGTGAGACAGGGATCTTGGATTTGTGTCAGGGAGCATCCCACTATGGCTCCTTCTCAGGCTGGGACATGCCAGCAATGGTGTTCAGGTTCTGCCAGGACATTCTGTCCAGTGGCGTTTGCCTTCCGAGAGAACTGACTTCTGCCTTCCAACGTGAGAAGGCAGACAAGCCCATCTCCCAAAGGGGAGACACGAACCACTTAAGCATTCAATGGAGGAGCAAGACTTCACACAAGGAAAGACAGCCAGGCACGTTCGGAAGCTTCAGGGCACAGCACTTGTCGTTGCTCCTCGGTGTCATCAGTGACACCCAGGCAGTCAGAGCTGGGGAAAGCCATGTACTCCACAAGTCATTCTCAGGTGCCTGCCCCCAAGTGAAGCGCACCTACTCATCTATTTCCCTGTCATTTCCAGCTTTTCCAAGCCAAAAAAAAAAATTGCCCCTCCCCCAACCCAGGCTTGTCCATGTGCTTTGGAATAAAGCACAAAGCAAATAAAACAGGTCCAGCTCACCCAGGGAGCTAGTTGGAGAGCCAGCAGGAGAAAATATTGAGGTTGGCCGGGTCTCTGGTATAACCACTCTCATCATGCCCAGGGGGTTGGTTTCAGGAGGTCAGCCCTTTGCTCAATGGTATATGGAGTGGGTCTTGCTGAGCTCTGTGTTGATTCTGATGCTGCCCCCTGGTTCCAGAATAATTGTGCGCATCTCAAGCTGATGCTCATTTTGCCTAAATGCTTGTTCAGCCATTATCCCAACTGCAGCCCTGGAGGATGCTTAGAGCTAATATTTCCACACAGGTGGTTTTCTAAGAGACCAGGGCCGAGGAAGCCAGAGAAGTGACTGAGCTGTGACACCGACCTGGGTTGTGGTCACAGAACTTTACAGTTTAGGTCTGGAAAGGAACATGCAGTGTATTATTGTACCATTGCTCAGGTTACAGACGAGAAAAGAGTTTCAGCTTCAAGTGAACGGTGGCTGCCGGGTCCCTTCCTGGGCTGAAAGTGACCCCAGGAAAGCCACAGGCTTGCCCAGCTCTGTCAGTAAAGTGCCTGCCACACAAGCATACCAGTCTGAGATTGACCTCCCAGAAGTCACATTAAAAACTGGAGGTGGCAGCATACATTTGTAACCTCAGTGCTGGGAAAGTGGAGATGGGGATTTCCGGACCTCGTGGCAACCAGCTTAGCCCAATCCTGTGACCCCCAGGTCCTGTGAGAGACACTCAAAAACACAAGGGGGTTAACTCCTGAGGAACAACATCTTAGGTTGTCCTCTGGCTTCCACACATACATGAACATGCATGCACACACATCCGATGATCTTAAGTTGCTAAGGTTGTCTTGGGCCACGTTCACAGGAATCTTTGCTCACATGTGGCCCTTGGGGAGCATGCTAGTCATGCCTTTGGGCATGGAGAGTTTCTTGAAAGGTCCCAGGCCTTTGTCTAACCAGGAGTAGTAGGACACACAGACACTTGAATGCCTTCTATGAAGGAACAGTTGTGTTGTGCTCATCGCCCCCTGAACTCAGTAGGTAGGGCTCACCGTGCTAGACCACTCAGGAAAGTGCCAGTCTCGGCCAGTGGCACAGTGTCCAGGGAAAGGTGCCTCTGAGGGGGACAAACAGGCTCAGGATTGTCTGATGTGAACAGTTGCAGTGAGCCCTGGGCTGATGGGGCAGGGCACAGTGGCCCAGGGTGTGACAGAGGAGGTGAGGAGAGAAAGCTTGGTTTGTAAAAGGGCTGGTAAGCTCAAGCAGGTGAGTCATTTTCTCTCTCTAGGAATTCCCTACCCCACAGGCAGCAAAGGCTTCAGGTACCCGTGCATCAGAAGCCAGAAAAGAAAAGGCAGTGGAGACAGAGGCAGGGCCCGTGTCACCTGCAGGGGGCATGGGATTGCGGGTTGTCTGATTGAAGTTGGGGGATGTGGTATCAGTGAGGGTTTCACTAGCAGAACTTGTTTGAGGCTGGAGCTGTCGTTCTTGCAAGAGAGAAAATCTGCATGCTCTGTCCTCCAAGGACTAGGATTACCCTGGGAGTCCTGATTTAGTCTGATTGCAGAAGGTAGGCTGCTGGTTTCCTGTGACGTTAAACTAGCCTGGAGTTCTGTGACTGGGGGAGGGGGGCTGGCGGAAGGACCCAGGAGACCTTCTGCAAGACCAGGAGCTGCTGCCTCCCAGGCCTGGTTCCTTCCTCTCTTCATCCCGCTGCCTGGATTTCCATGGATCAGCTCTGCCCTCCCTCCTGCTGGCTGCCTGTGTGGCACAGCTGCCTCCTCAGCAGGCAGCCCCTGACACAGGTGCTAACGACAGTCTCCTGCAGTCCTGACAGACAGCGGGGGGTATCTGCCCGAGCTCTGCCATCATCTCAAGCAGCAAACCAGTTCTAACCAACAGGATTGTCGCTGTGCTGTCTCAGGACAGCTCGTGCTGTCCGCCAGCTGCTTGTTGTGCTGCTCTGGGGACTGGGAACACACCCATCCCCAGTCCCCATATGTTGCAGGCATGAAGAGGCAGCTCCTGGGAGCATCCGAACCTTAGAAATCACCTGAGCTGAAGGGGTCAGGAAACCCCTTCTCGCATTGGCCTTTGGAGGGCGAGAGCAGGATTTGTTAGAGCAGAGAGAGCAGCTTGTCTGCCGCTACTCATCCCCCCACCCCCAGCCAGCATCTCACAGCCCAGCATCCTGAAGAGGAGACCTTGGGACCCATCCGGGCTGAGTAAGCAGACCTTCCTGGCTGGATTCCTAAATGCATGGTGGTTGCATGTGTTTCCTCCCGTTGTGCATCTTGTCGCCTCTGTACACGACTGATGTCGGCTGGTGCTTTGTTCTCCCAGAGGCTCTTACTCAATTAAACACCTCAAGGCTGAACAAAATACTCCTTCGCTCCACTGGAGCTGTATGACTGCTCCTTACATAACTTTTTCTCCGCGACTTAAAGAGAATACCTTCAAAGGTGGGATGTGTGTGGGATGTGCAGCCATCACTGCAGAGACTGGAGCAAAACCTGGGCTGTCTACAAGTTGTGCTTCGAGGGTCTTCTCCCTCCCTGCCTGCCTTCCCTCCCAAAGCCTCATGTCTTAGTGAAGCAGGCTCAGCTCCTGAGTCATTCATTTCGTTGGACCCAAGTGGGAAAGACTGGGATGGTTGCAGGAGGGCTTTGAGGCTGGCCCATGGTGTCCCCTGGGCTGTCCAGACCACAGGCACATCGGGAGAGTTGGCCAGTCTCCTGCCGGAAGGAGGGACTTCCTGCCTTGAGTTGAGGAAGATGTGGCTGGCGAAGGCAAAGGGAAGGAGAGCTGAGAAGGGAAGATGTGATGTGGGACCCTCCATTCTGCAGCAGGAACAGCACAGACTGATGGCGGAGACCTAGCTGCCAGTGAGCCTGTAGGGTGGACTAGCGGAGCGAGCAAGCGAGCGAGCTGGGGCTGGGAAGGGCCAGGTCTGAAGCTGCAGGTGCCCTGCCCCACCCACCCTCCCTGTGGCACTCACAGTGAGCCACTTCTTGTTTAGGTTTTTGTTTGTTGTTTATGACTCCCTTCCGCATGCTGAAGCAGTTATGCCCAGAGAAAACTTCAACATAGAATCCATGATCTCCACTTCCTGCTCCTTAATCCTCGTAGTTAGGAGCAATTCACAATGCTGTTTGTTTCTAAGTCACGGCCCAAGGTCAAGGAGAAAAGGTGGCATTAAATAACTCAAGAATGGTGAGCACATCTGGCCCTGTACTCAGCTCACTATAGATTTCTGGAGGGTCCTGGGCCCAGCACCAGCAAGCATCATCAGACCTGGACACACACAGGACTTAGGTCTGCAAAGGCACGGAAGAGGGTTTCGGGTGTCATTCGGGGTGAAGAGAAAGGGGCATGTGAGGGGAGTTTCAGAGCAGGGATCCAGCCAGCCAGCCAGCCAGCCAAGGCTGTCCTGGGGATTTGATAGACAGATGACAGGTGCGGTAAGAGCCAGGGCCCATGACTCCCCTGCCTGGCACCTGACATTTGCCTTGCTGGCACACAACAGAGCCTGACAGTGTGGCCCAGTGGGTCTAGGGGCTCCATTCCTTTCTCGCTGCTTCTCCAATGTGCATGGGAAACATCCGAGTACTAGATAAACCTGAATGAAGTGAGGTTTTGGTTGGGGTCCATTTCGTTGTTGAAATGTTTAAGCCTGACAGCAGGCCTTGAGGCAGGTGCAGACTCAGAGGGAAGGAAATTGAGGTTAGAAGGTCAAATTCCTTCGTGAACTGATAGGGAGTGGGAATATAGAGGGTACTTCTGTTTTTCCCAAAGTTGTGGAAAGGCTGAGCCCAAGAGAAGCCCGGAATCCAGAGGCTCTGCCTGTTCTTTCTACTAGGGAGCAGGGAACAGAGTGGTGGGGAATGGGTGGGCACTAGTGGGTCAGATCCCTGGGCTGGGGCTTTGTCATCAGCTTCCATGCCTGCCCTCTCACTGGATCCTATCCTCAGGATGGGGTTAAAATCATCACTTGAGTGAAGCAGAGTTTTGAGCCCTGTGGGCCAGTCACCAAGCATTCCGAGAATGAGAACTCATCCCCCGTGGTACTCTCTGGCTAAGGGTGTCCTGGGCATGCACGTACTTAATTTGGGTTCTTAGAATCTTTGTAGCACTTATTTGTTGGTTTGTTTGTTTTGATGCGTGTGTGTGTGTGTGTGTGTGTGTGTGTGTGTGTGTGTGTGTGTTTAGTCAAAGGACAACCTGGGAGAGTCTGTTTTTTTCTTTTACCACATGGGGTTCTAGGATTGAACTCAGGTCACTAGGCTTATCAGCAATCACTTTAACCTACTGACCCGTTTTGATTTGGGTTTCTATTTAAATCTGAGGGTAACTAACTAGCAGAGCCCCTGGGTTTCCCAGCCCCTTCTAATATATCAAGTCTTTCATCTCACAAGATGCTGTAGAGAGCCATCTTGCCCATCTCCTTCGTGCAGAGCCTTCCATCGCTCTGACTCAGCCTGTGAGCTAGTCTGTGCCACTGCCATGGGTTTGCTTCTGGGCATTATTGAGTATTGAGCTGTGTTCTGCTGGCTTATACCGGTCGATTCAATTGATGACTCCCAGCAATCAGCTGAGGTCTTAATTCCTGTTCCTGTCCATCTCCTTATTATCTCTTAAATAGTGATCCGCTGCTGTGGATCACGTTTACCAACTGCATGCTAGGCACCGCATGCTAGGTACCGACTCCAGGCTTGTTCTTTTCTGTGGATACTCTTCCAATTCCCAGGATGATCCTGAGAGATTTTCTTTGTCTGACTAGGAACTGAGGCCCCGTGAACTTGTACAAGTTGCTGAGATTGTACAGGCAGCGCATGGGAACTGGGAGCTATGTTTCTACCTCCTCAGCCCCCAAAGTGTGTGTAGGCTTGTCCCCAATTCTTGACAACTTGACAGCAGTGCTGGAGAGTGTTGACATGAAATCTGTGTGCTTTCTAGCCAGTCATGTGTCAATCTGGACTAAATATCCTTGTCACAAGCACGACTCGTATACAAGAACTCTAAAGGGGCTCTGCAGCTCTGTGGGCTCTAATCTTAATTACAAAACTTTGAGTTTAATGTATGACTGAAGTTTGGTGTGGTATGAATCCTAGCACTTGGGAGGCGGAGGCAGAAGGAGAAGAGAGTCATCTTTAGCTACAAAGTGAGTTTGAAGCCAGGCTGAGGCACAGGCTGAGCGGTGGCTGCAGAGTTGGGAGCCTGGGGTTTGAAGCCAGGCTGAGGCACAGGCTGAGCGGTGGCTGCAGAGTTAGGAGCCTGGGCTCAGTTCCCAACACCCACATCTGGTGGTTCACAACCACCTGCAACTCCAGCTCCAGGGACTCAGCACCCTCTGGCCTCTGCGGGCATCTGCACACATGTGGTGCGTGTGCAGCACTTAGGCGCATACATACACACACTAAAGAAAATGCTTTTAAAGAGGAAGGGGAGAAGAAGTAGTCGTTGAAGTTGGGCGTGTCAGCACAGATGCTGTAATCCTAACCTGTAAAGAGGCATCCGGTCTAGGCTATGTGCAGCTACAGACCAGTATGTGTCACATAGTAAGACTCTGCCGCAAGCCAAGCCAGCAAGTAAACATAGACTTGAGTCATTAGCCCCAGTGGGTTTTACCACTCCAGTGACCCAGCAGACGGCCAGGGGAATGAGCTCTGGGGTCCTGTACTTTTCTAGCTGTTCTAGCCTCAGCCTTGACTCCTCGCTGTCCTTGCGGATAGCCGGGTCCCATTCTCCTCCTCCTGTCTTGTCCATCATACAATGTCGAACGGGAGCAACTTTCTCCCTTTGATCTTGAGGTATCCTCTTGCTGTTCTGCAGCCTTGACTTTTCCCTGAAGGTCATGGTTGTGTTGTGATCTTTCTGGAATCGTAGATTCAACTTCTCCATCTTTTTTTTTGTACTTCTCCAAGCCGTCTCCCAGGGAACACAGGGAGAAAACTGGAGGAAAACAAAGCCAGTCTTGGTTTTTTTGTTTTCACTGTGCTTTGCCAGAGAGGTGTGTGGTGGCATTCGCCATCTGACTGCTTTTACTGGAGGCAGCCATCTGCCACAATCATAGCTTCAGCTGATTAGTCACCAGTGAGTGAGGGCCTCTGCTGAGCTGATTCCAGCGAGGTGGGAACAGGGCCATGCGTAGTCTGCAGTGCTGTTTACCAGACACCTGCAGCGGTGGGATTCCAGCAGCCCAGGTCAGGTGCTCAGGACAGCAGAGAGCCAGGGACCCAGGAGTTCCTACTCCTCTTTAACCCAGCTCTCCCCTTCTTTCTCCCCCACCCCTCCCTTTCATTGGGATTGAACCGAAGGCAGGCTGGCCTTAACTTTATGATCCGCTTGCCTCAGCTTCCTGAGTAGCTAGCTGGAGTTACAAGCCCGATCCACCGGGCCTGGCTTTTATTTCTCTTGCTGGTCAAGGACTCCTGAAAGTTGAGGGCTCCTAAAATTTCCTTTTACTGCTTTTGCTGGGCGAGAAGCAGTCTCAGAATCGGGAGCTGAGAAGAGCCGAGGAGGCGCGAAGCTCCAGCCCTCAGGGAGGCGTGGGCTCCTGGCTTTTCCAGCAGGCAAACAGCTGGCCTTACTATGGGCGGACTTTGTGATTCGCAAGCTGTGTTGGCCAAGTCATATATGGGATCGTGTTTGTAGGCTGGCCATGAAACCAAGAGGCAAGCCTGCCGGGCGGCGGCATTCTCAGGTCTCCTGGAGATGCCTAGGTAGACTTGTGGAGTGGAATGTCTTGTGCTTGGGGAAAGGTGTCAAGGAGACCGACTAAAATGTTGTTGTCACAGGGACTGACTAGGGCCCCCAAAAGCAGTGTGGGTCTCTGCTTCTCTTTCAGGCAGGTCAAGTTCTGCCCTGCTTGGCTCTGAGGTGGAAGCTCTGGTGCTTTCTAGAAAGCACAACCTGTAGACCATTCCTCTCGCTCTTTACCAAAGCAGGGAAAGTGCGTAGACATGCTTAGAAATACTCCCCCCTCCCCCCCCCTGTAAACACCAGACGGGTGGTTTCTGCTTATGCAAAAGGCAAGTGAATTGTCGTCCTTTGTTGCTTTCCCCAGAGTTCCTGGTGCCCAAAGCCATTTCTGCCCAGCTTGGCAGATGGATTCCTATGCTTAGAAGGTGGAGTCAGGCCAGTGGCCACAGCTGGCAACCTGCACAGAAGCCCTCCAGACACACACTGGCATGGGAGTGAGAACTGACGGATTCCTGTCACACAGCACGAGGAAAGGGCTTCTCCATGACCCCGCCACTGACTGCACCATTCGCAGAGCCTGTGGGAAGGGGCTGCTGCTGGTCAGAGCCATTGCAACAGAGTCCTTGAAGGCTGCGGGGGATTTGTCCTTAAATGTCAGGTATCAGCTCCAAAAACCTGGCCAGGTCTGGCTCAGAGCTGGCTGCAGGCATCTGTTACCACCCACTCTCTCTGAGTCATGGTACACTTATCTGCTCAGATCCAGAGCCTTGGAATGTGTTCACAGTCAGTCTCCGACGCACCCTGCAGAGGGAGAACTGGGAGGACGAGGGGAGAAGGGCTCCTGGGAGAGCCTTGACCTACCCAGGCGCTCTGTCGCACTCGGGTCCCTTAGGATATTCCCAGGTGCTCCCTCAGGCCCACCCAGACCCCTTGGTGGCCTCACCGGCTGCTGTTCAGCAGGCTTCCCAAGCCGCCTGGACCCAGGGCATGAGGCCACATTGCCATAGGGACCCTGTGTTTACAAGGGCCGTCTCTGAAGAAAGGCTTGTGAGGAGTCTGAAGCTTCTAGTTTACTCTCCACCTCGTGTCTTGCTTTCCATAGCTCTCCTTGCTTTGTGAGAACTGTTTTTTTCTTCCTCTGACTTAAACCGTCAGCTCTTCACCGGTGGACCAGAGCGTAAGTGTAAGTCCCATCACAGCCTACCTTCTGTGTCACACGCTTCCCGCTTCCCATAAAACAGATGTCCTGGTGCCTCAGGCTCTCAGACAAACCTCAGGTGCCCTACCGACCAGCTTCTCATTTTCCCCTGCTCACATCCCCAGGTCCTCCTGCCCGGGCAGGCTCTGGCCAGTCCCTGAGTCCGGCAGCTCATACACAAGCTGTGTCACATTCTTCAGTTGTGCTTGTGGTGAGAGATACGCATGTCAGCATGCAATTGGAACCAAAACAGACCTCTGAGGTGTGTTTTTAAATAATCCCAAACGCTTCCAATGCAGAGTCCTAGAGCTGCCAGCCATGCCTTGTCTGAGCACTGTCACAACTTACAGTCTCACGCCTTCATACGCACGCACGCACGCACGCAGCAGTAAAGCGGAGCCAGGCGTCACACACCAGCCAGTCTGCGGCATTTCCGTAATGAGCTCTCAGTCCGGAGGAGCAGCTCCTAAGTCCAGGTGGAGGAAACACGGTACACCCATCCAGGACCCACATTCCTCGTGCTTTTAAGTAGCCACTGTCTTCTGGGGTCTTGGAAGCCCTGTGTGCCTTACCAGCCTAGAGGGAAATGGGAGAGGTTACGGAGAAATGATCCTGGGGGAGCCATACCTTGAGGCCTCCTCAATCCTAGGTCTTTCCATGGCTGGGCATCCTTACCGCAGCGCTTCCAAAAGTGGCTGCCTTGGTTTCTTTTCCTGTTGCTGCGATTAAATACTCCAACAAAAGCAAATCAAGGGGGACGGGGGTCTCGATCTTTCAGCCCAGAGATCAAGAGCACAGTCCATTGTGTTAGGGAAGTCAAGGCAGCTGGATCTGGAGGGAGCTGGTCCCTTCCCATCCATAACCAGGAAGTAGAGGGTGACGGTGCCTGCTGTTGCTCACCTTCCCCCTCTGCCTATGCCACCCAGGATCCATCTCAGTTAACACAATGAGGGTACTTTTCCACAGACATGCCCACAGGCCCACCTCCCAGGAGAGTCTCGACTCTGTCAAACTGAGCGCACTGACTGTCACAGTGGCCTTCTGCAGGTGCCATCCTTCTCTGGTAATCTCGACGCCATGCAAACTCATCTCTTCTCAGGCCTCAGTTTATAGGATCGTCTTCTGAGACTGGATAATCCAGTGGCTACCAACTCAGGGAAGGGTTGGGCCTAATGAGCCCTGAGACATCTTGAAATACTGCCTGGACCTAACTAAGGGGGTCTGGCTATGGGCAGCATCAGCTGGTTCAGACTTGTGACATCTCACACACGCCTTCTGGGAGAACTTCTTCTAGACAATTCAGCAGGGTCTGGAATGTGAGGTGTGGCCATTCCCCTCACTGGGAAGGAGCGGAAGGCCTGACAGGCCCGTGGGGCTCTGGCAAGGGAGCCAGCTGAACTGCGGATCCTGTAAGGTGATGGACTAGAGTCATCACCAGAAGCCCAGCGGCTTCCTGAAGATTCCACCCCGTGGCCTGGAAAAGGTGGCTCTGCATTCCAGGATGCATTGTGGGCGTTTCCCACATTCTGCAGATGGGCTGGTCCATTGCAGATCTGCTTTGACTGAGTGTTATTCACATGCAGGATAGCCCATCAGTTGCAAGCACAGTTGGCTGGGTTGTGATAAATGTACCTAAGTATGTAACAGCCACATCATGACACGGACACTCCCATCACCCCAAACAGGTCTTAGTGTCCCATTTATAGTCAGTCCCTGTCACCATCTCCAGACTGTTTCACGAGTCTCATGTCTATGTTTCTCTGTCCCATATACCCCTACATTCCAGACCCAGCACAGATCCTCAAATGGGTGTCCCAATGAGCAGAGCATGCTGGTAGCTGTGATAGACTTTTTCTTTCTTTTTTTCCTTTCTTTCTTTTTTTATTTTTATTTTTATTTTTATTTATTTATTTATTTATTTATTTATTTATTTATTTATTTGGTATT
>JADRCD010221390.1:0-24304 GCA_019843815.1 Montemys delectorum
TTTTTTTTTTTTTTTTAAACCGAGTCCCTGTGGATTCTTTTATCCCTGTGTGCTTTTACTTAGTGTATTCCTGCTGTATTGTAAATATATATTTAGGGTTTTTTTTTTGGCTCAATTTTTCTTAATATGGGATAGTGTTTAGTTAGCTTTATTCAACACTTTAAAAAGTTCCTAGAGTGTATTCCTTATATAGTCACTGCTTATTGGGCATTTTTATATTGTTTTGACTTTTTGATATTTAGTTTCACTGTGTAGCCTGGCTGATGAGCCTTGATATATAGACAATCCTGACCTCAAACTTTGATGCCTCTGCTGCTGGACTACTGGAATTACAGATATACACCATCATAACCCATACTACTTGTTAAATGACAACTCCCTACCCCATCCCTAGGAGACACCCTTGCTCATTTGTTTCCTTAGATTCATTTGGACAGACAGTGTTCAGTCCTAATAACAATATTCCTTATCTGTTGTTTTTTTTTTCTTTTCTGTTGTTACTTCCTTCAGTCCCTCATATTTCTCTGAATTGTATTAGAGTTTAACTGGTAGCTCTTAAATCTGCCTGATGACACTCTAATCTGTGTATCTCTGTGTATATGTACATGTGAGTACAGAGGCCAGAAGGTGTCAGATCCCCCAGGAATTGGGGTTACAGGTAGTTATGAGCTCATTGATATGGTTGCTGCAGCCAAACTCAGGTCCTCTTTTTTTTTTCTTGCATGATTAACTACTGTATTTATTGTCTTCCAACCTTGCTAGTATATTTTCTTTAGTGTTTAGGAAGAAGGATGTTAAGTTTCCAAATTCGAATAACTGATTGATAGTACAAGGTACTATTGCAGATGCCTTTCTTTTCTTTTTTTTTTTTTTTTTGTCTTTTTGAGACAGGGTTTCTCTGTGTAGCCCTGGCTGTCCTAGAACTCACTCTGTAGACCAGGCTGGCCTCGAACTCAGAAATCCACCTGCCTCTGCCTCCCAAGTGCTGGGATTAAAGGCGTGCGCCACCACAGCCTGGCAAATTTTGTGTTTTCTAATTTACACTTTTGTACCTGAATATTATAGAAGTTTGTGTTTTTGCGTTTTTTTTTTTTTTTTTTAAGGTTTATGTATATGAGTTCACACTGTAGCTGTACAGATAGTTGTGAGCCTTCATCTGGTTGTTGGGAATTGACTTTTAGGACCTCTGCTCACTCCAGTCAACCTTGCTCCGGCCCAAAGATTTATTTATTATAAGTATTCTGACCGGGCAGTGGTGGCGTATGCCTTTAATCCCAGCACTTGGGAGGCAGAGGCAGGCAGTATACTGTATAGCTGTCTTTAGACGCACCAGAAGAGAGCATCAGATCTCATTAAGGGTGGTTGTGAGCCATGTGGTTGCTGGAATTTGAACTCAGGACCTTCGGAAGAGCAGTCAGTGCTCTTACCCGCTGAGCCATCTTGCCAGCCTAGGGTTTTTGTTTTTGGGATAAGTACTCACTGTGAGGTAGTGGCTGACCTGGAATTCTCTGTAGTGTAGGCTGGCCTCAAACCTTCTTGCCTCAGCCTCCTGCCCTGCTGTAATCGATTTTAAAAAACCTGAATGAATAGGAATTCAAACCGTTTTACTTGATTTGGGAAAGCAGTGCCATGAATATTTAGTATTTTATGATTACTTGAAATTTAGACTTTTTAAAAAAAATATGGATGTATGTTTTTCCTGTATGTGTACCCAAATGTGTACCTGATGTCTAAAGAGACCAAAAGGTCTTCTCAAACTGGCAGTAAAAATGGTTGTGTGCTGGTAACTGAACCTGGATCCTCTGCAAGAGCAGCAAATGTTCTTAAGTGCTTAGCTATTTTCAGCCCTTGAAGTTCAGGCTGGTCATTTTTATTAAGTAGCTCACATTAATGACCCTGATGTGTTATTTATTATGTAGGGTAGTAATTATTTCCTCTCCTATGTTTCTTAAGTAATAGGAGTGAAACATCTGCATCTGATAACATGGAAACTTATCAAGAGGATACAAGGTAAAATTTTTAAAATTCTACTTCAAGAAGTTATATTGTTGAATAATATAGAAGATTTTTAAATTTGTGGTGGTTAAGAATTTAACTCAGGATTGAGCATGCATTCTATATTGAGCATTCACCATGCCATTGAGCTATAACCTTGAATCCTCATAATAGATTGCTCTGAGATGGGGTTTTACTGTACCTCTTAGGCTGGCCTTAAACTCATGATACTCTTGCCTAAGCCTTCAGAGTGCTTGGAGTTTCAGGCCTGTATAACACTAGATTAGCTATTAGATTTTTATTTAAGCATTTAAAAAATTTATTGTGTGTGTGTGTGTGTGTGTGTGTGTGTGTATGTAGTAAACACACATAGAGATCTAGAGGATAGCTTGCTGGAATTGGTTCTTTTTCCACCATGTTGGTCTTGGTGACTGAACTCAGTGGGCAATTGTCATTAGCTGCTGAGCTACCTCTCTAGAGTCCAGGTACTGTATTTTTAAATGTGATTCAGTTAAATCACTAACTGTAGTGCTAGAAGTTAATGCTTCAGAAGTAAACAGAGCTTAAATAATTTTTTGCTTTCTTTTTCTTTTTAAAGATTTATTTATTATTACATGTAAGTACACTGTAGCTATCGTTAGATACACCAGAAGAGGCTGTCAGATCTCATTATGGATGTTGTGAGCCACCATGTGGTTGCTGGGATTTGAACTCAGGACCTTCAGAAGCGCAGTCAGTGCTATCTCACTAGCCCAGTTGTTGCCTTGAGGAATATATAAGAGCCAGACAGTGTGGTGGCACATGCCTTTAATCCCAGCACTTGGGAGGCAGAGGCAGATGGATTTCTGAGTTCAAGGTCAGCTTGATCTACAGAGTGAGTTCCAGGACAGCCAGGGCTAAACAGAGAACCCTGTCTTGAAAAGAACAAAACAAACAAACAAACAAAAACATATAAGAACTTACCTGTTTTCTTCGTCAGATTTTTTCCATGCATGATTCAGGCAAAGGTGTCACTATTGAACTGTTCTTGCTCGATATTTAGAGGTATTAAATTCAGTGGTGCTTGATTCTTGGATTGTTTTGAAATACTCTTGTCTTAGAGTTTCTATTGTTATGATAAAACACCATGACAGATGCATTTTTTTTTAACTTTTTTTTTTTTTTTTTAAGATTTATTTACTTACTTTATGTGTATGAGTACACTGTAGCTGTACAGATTGGCTGTGAGCCATCATATGGCTGTGAGCCATCATGTCGCTGCTGGGAATTGAACTCAGGATAGCCCGCTCGCTCCTGTGTAATACACTGTAGCTGTCTTCAGATGCACCAGAAGAGGACGTCAGATCTCGTTATGGGTAGTTGTGAGCCACCATGTGGTTGCTGGGATCCAACAACCAGGAATACACAGAGAAACCCTGTCTCGAAAAATAAAACAACAACAAAAAGCACTGACTGCTCTTTCAGAGGTCCAGAGTTCAATTCCCAGCAACCACGTGGTGGCTCACAACCATTTGTAATGGGATCTGATGCCCTCTTCTACTGTTGATCACATACATAAAGTAAATAAATCTAAAAAAAAGATAGAGTTTATTTCTAGAGGATTAGAGTCTGAAGTGGTGTAATGAATGCTGGCTATTGGCAGCTGGAGCAGCTCTCATCTTGATACACAAGGAAGAAGCAGAAAGAAAGCACACTATCAGTCTTTTGAAGCTCAAACTCTGCCCAAAGACACAACACTTTCAACAAGACAACACTTACACATCCTTTCCAAACAGTAGTAACAGATGGGGACCAAGTATTCAAACATGAGCCTTTGGGCGGCGGTTGTTATTGAAACCACTGCATTCTTGCTATCAGTATCTTTGTTCCTTTTTTTTTTTTTTTTTTTTGCTTTTTTAGTGGATTTTGTTTTAGGTTGTTAATCTGAAGTAGATCAAAGTTAGAATTTGATGGAAATCCTTTTTAAACTATATTACTTTGTGTGCTTTGGGAAGGGGAGTAAAGCATATTCTGTTATGCATTTGTTCAGGTCAGATAACTACTTGTCCCTTTACTTATTCAGCCTTCTCAGTGGTCCATGAAGTCTGTAAGCTTTTTTTTTTTTTTTTAAAGAATTATTTTTTTAAAGGTATGTCTGTCTAGATACCTTATCTAGATGTCTGTCTGTGTGTCCAGTGTTAATGCCTGCACACAGAAGAGGGCATCAGATCTCATTAGATGGTTGTGAACCACCAGGTAGGTGCTAGGAATTGAACTTAGAGTACCTCCAGAAGAGCAGCCAGTGCTCTTAACCATCATCTCTCCAGCCCCTTTACATAGGAACTTTCTAAAATGTTATAGGACAGTTAGAAACTTGAATGAGTACCAGTGAATTGGCATCACATGAATGATTACAGTTAAATTTAGATTTAACTTTTTTTTTAAAAGATTTATTTTATGCGTATGAGTACACACTGTAGCTGTACAGATAGTTGTGAGCCTTTATCTGGTTGTTGGGAATTGAATTTTAGGAATTCTTGAGCCAGTCAACCCCGCTCGCTCAAGCCCAAAGATTATTATAAATAAGTACACTGTAGCTGTCTTCAGAAGAGGGCATCAGATCTTATTACAGGTGGTTGTAAGCCACCATGTGTTTGCTGGGATTTGAATCCAGGACCTTCAGAAGAGCAGTCAGTGCTCTTAACCACCGAGCCATCTCACCAGCCCTGGATTTAACTTCTTAAACATGGTCCTGTGTTTTGTTTGTAATTGTTTGTTTGGAGATAGGTTTTATTAGGTGGGTGAGGCTGATCTTGAACTCATGATCATGCTGCTTCATATTATATTGCAGGGACTTTTGTGGGACCTTAATAAAGACATGGAGATATGCCAGGCAGTGGTGGTGCACACCTTTAATCCTGGCACTTGGGAGGCAGAGGCAGGTGGATTTCTGAGTTCGAGGCCAGCCTGATCTACAGAGTGAGTTCCAGGACAACCAGAGCTATACAGAGAAATACTGTCTCGAAAAAAAAAAAAAAAAAAAAAGGAATGAAGATATCTATATAGTATAAGGCTGTTGACTTCTTTGCTGGGGCAGTTCTTCAGCTAGCCTATCTAAACTTAATCTGGCTTCTTCCACTGTGTCTCTGTCACCCAGCTTGCTGTTTGTTCTCCCTTCCTTTTCCCAGGTCTGCCTCTTAGCACTGTCCTTCTGTCCCAGCACCTGCCACCAGTTCTTTATTATGCGAAAACCACACCTCTTATTCCTCTGTAGGCCTCAGAGGTGACTTGGTATTTCCTTTTGGGCTGATGAAGAAGCAGCAAATATTTGCATTTCCTGCACCACCCACCCAGCAATTAACAATTGAGAAGACAGAAATACACTGTCTAGCCTGTTGATGCAATGTCTAGGTTATCCCAACAGCTTCAGCCTCTGAATACTGAGAATTATAGCCATGGACTATCATACCCAGCTTTTTCCCTCCCTTGGTTCTAGGCGGGGAAATGGACTGAAATTATAAATACTAGTACTGTAAAAAATTAGACTATAAGAGAAATTCTACTCTGAATCACATGTTGAATAATTTCATGACTCTGTTTTAAAACACAACAACACAACAGTGAGTTTTAAACAACAATGGGTTAAAAAACAGGAATACCTTGTGCGTGCCTGTGATGGTTTTGAATTTCAATGTCTCATTTGAATTGCTTTTTAGTTCTTCTGGGCATCCCACCTTTAAGTGTCCCTTATGTCAAGAGTCAAATTTCACCAGACAACGTCTATTGGATCACTGTAATAGTAACCACCTATTTCAGATAGTTCCTGTGGTGAGTACATATATTCAAAAGAATCTTTTGCTTAAAGCATGTGGTTCCATGTATTTCTCTTTATGTATACAAAGGGGAAGGTTCTTTATATAAGTTTGTATTTAAATGATGAACATGGTGGATTTTTGCTAGTAATTGATTGTAATACAAGAATGAGATTTAAAATTTGATTACCTCATGTAATCAAGATAATTATTGTGAGGTAATGAAGACTAGTCTAGGAAAGATTGAAAAGTGATAGTCATTATGTTGTGGCAGAACCAATGCTGTTGGGTACTTTGTTCTGCTGGATGCAGAGGACTGGATCCATTCATGCGAATCTGCTGCAGAAGACAATGTATGTGTATAAGTATAAAAAAGCTGGGCTGGGCATGGTGGCACATGCATTTAATCCCAGCACTGGGGAGACAGGTAGTTGATACCAGCCTGATCTCCAGTTAGTTCCAGGCCAGCCAGAGCTACACAATGAGACTTTGTTTCAAAAACCAAAGAGTAGATTAAAATCAGGAGATAGTTTTAGTTGTATCTTTGTAGAATCTTTTATATGAATGTTTAAAGCAAGAAGTCAGAGTTTTTATTTTGATGCATACTTATGTCATTTTTAGGGTAGCATACTTGTCTTATATCATTTTTAGGGTAGATCTATGTAGATCACAGGGTTCTAACATTATGGTCCTTGAAGAACTCATCTTAAGTATATTTTTTATAGATAAGTGATGTTTTAACTCTAGACAGTAAAAGAGGAGATATTAAGCTGGAAATTTTCTTTTTATTTCCTTTCCCTTACACTTGCCCCAGAAGCATCCTGTTACTAAAATATATCTTCAGCTCAGTCTCCTTTAAAGATTTATTTATTATGTATATAGTATGCATAGATGCATATAGTCCAGAAGAGGGCATCAGAGATTCATGGTTATAACCCACCATGTGGCTGCTGAGAATTGAAATCAGGACCTCTGGAAGAGCAGCCAGCATTCTTTTTTTTTTTCTTTTTCTTTTTTATGGTTAATAATAATCTTATTTTATTTATTTACTTTATATCACACTCATTGCCCCGCCCCCTGTGTCACCTCTTCCCAATCCTTCCCCCCTCCCCCCCCCCCTTTTCCTCCGAGAGGGTATCCCCACCCTGCAGTCAGTGCTCTTAACCTCTGACCATCTAACTCTCCAGCCCCACATCTCCAGCCCTTTCAAGTTTTTTTCTGATAAATATTTGTGATGAAGTCTCACTCAGTTGCCCAAGCAGACCTTGCAGTTGTATTATTCTTCCTGCCTCAGCCTCAGGAAGAAGTGGTTCTATATATTTCTCTACATGTATACAGAGAAAGGTTGTTAATTAAAATTTGGATTTAAGTTATTAATACAATATATTTTTGCTAATGATTGATGACAAAATAAGACATTAAATTTTATTACCTCATATAAAGGGAAATGATATTGTGAAGTAAAGGTAATGTAGACCAGTCTACAGTAGAGCTAGGGATTACAGGTTTGTAGGTTTGTGCAACAACAACCAGCTTCTTTAAGTAAAATGTATTAACTGTGTTAGCCATTCCTCTTTTTAGCGAATATACTAGAAAAATACATGAAAAAATGTGCAGATAATTTCTGCAACCATTCATTAGAATAGAAGGGGTTAAATAAACAAATATACTATCAAAGAAGTATATGGGAAGACTTCATATTTAAGACATCTTGCTTATGTAATTTGCAGGGTTTTTTTCTGCATAACATCCTCTGTATTGTCAGCTTTGGTTAGAATCCAATTATTAAAGTTTCTTTTTATATCATTTTCATTCTATCATCTAGTCACTTTTAAAAATGTACTTCATTAAAACTTTGAGTATAGTTTAAACTTTATAATTCACCTCATTTTTATTTTTCATATAATTGAAATCAACCTTGTAATAATTCTGTAATGATTACTAATTAGATCAAGTAATATATGTTATACATTTGGTAGGTAGTTAATAAAAACTTATTACATTGATGTTAGTATAGGCTACATAAGTTTTTTAGTTTTATAACTATAGAGATTTAAGTAATAGAATGTCCATGGTCTCTCTTATTAGTGTCATTTTCTATGGTAATTTGCTTGGGATCACAAGTCCAAGGCCAGCCTGGGCTATATAATGAGACCCTGTTCCAATCTCTGTATACCATCCAGTGCTTTCTGATTTCAGTCGTACCTTAGAGACATTGTAGGTTTGAATATAGATCACAGTATTAAAGTAATTATTGACAGCTACAGTGTACTTATATATAATAAATACATTAAAAAAAAAAGAATTAGTGATGAAGGCCAAGTATGGTGGTGAAATGCCTTTAATCCCAGCACGTCAAAGGCAGAGGCAGAAGGATCTCAGTGAGTTTGAGCCAGCTTGGTCTAGATAGCAAGCTCCAGGATAGCTGGAACTACATGAAAGACCCTGTCTCAAAATGCCAAAAAAATAAAGTAAAAAAATTGGTGTGAATTTAACTATACTTTTTTTGAGTTTTTAGTGAATATAAATGTTATGATTAGTTTGTATATACTGTGTTAAGTATGCAGTAGTAGTATGTCTAAAGTATATATATTATCTGAATCAAATGCTTCATTGCCAAATAGTATTAATGGTTATTTGAGCTATTGGAACAATGGTGTCAAATAGACACATTGTGTAGATACGAATTTTCAATTTTTAAAGAAATGTAACATGTGCAAAATGCAGCAAACTGAAGCACAATAAAGTATACCTGATGTTTTCAGTAACATGAGCTTGTATTTAATGCTCTCAGTAATTATATAATGTTTCATTATTTTTGTTATTTTTTATTTAAAACAATCTGTTTCTCATAGACATGTCCTATTTGTGTGTCTCTTCCTTGGGGAGATCCTAGCCAGATTACTAGAAATTTCGTTAGTCATCTAAATCAAAGACATCAGTTTGATTATGGAGAATTTGTGGTAAGTGAGTTCTTCAAGATTAAGAAAGTTAATTTAACTCTTTCAATCTGGATTTGAGTTTTCAGGCAAGTTGTGGAATCAGTCTGCTTGGATAAAGAGCAAGTTGCTGTATTTTTAGTAGTAACTGTTAAGTTTTGTGGACGTTCTGAGAGTTGAATTTATTGTTTATACTAGAGAGATATTACTAGAAAAATAAACCCCTTAGTGCAAAATGAAGGTTAAGTAAAAATTATTTAGAATTAAGAGAAATTATACCTCCTTGAAAAGTAAAATTGGTATAAACTGTGTGGGAAGATGTGTTTCAAATATAGAGTAAAATAGGGCAAGCACATGAGGCACAATTACAAACCAAACCAAAGAAACCAATCAGAACTCAGGTTGTCCACTCCACTTAGAAAGGGCAACAAGGGCCCTTAGACTAAAGGAGCCAGTTTCCTCTCAGACTCATGAAAACTTTTCTGTTATTAGTTGTAAAATTGTACTTTATTTGGCTTATGTGTGGTTAAGGTCTTATTTAGTAAACGATTAATTCTAAAAAAGAATAATTGATGCTTGTTTTCCTGTTCAGGTAAACACAGGCATGTGTAATTCTTATTTTTATGGAGTTTGCTGTTTTAGTCTACTATTTTGGAATAATTTAAATGTTTGTAAAATTTACGTGTGCCACTTTAGTGATTTTAGGAAGTAATTGTATTTTACTATTAAGTTTCCAGTTTAGGAGCAGTTATTGTGTCTGGAGGGCTATATTTAGAAGAGCAAAATAGGTTTTTTTCAACCAATTTTAATCTATTTTTTTATTTTATCTTGCCATAGAAAACTGTATTTCAGTTGTCAAGTGAAAGTCTTGATATCTTTTAAAGCTAGCCCATGTGACATAAAATTAACAGCAAATAATGTTTTTTAAAGATAAGATTTTTGCCAGTGGTGGCTCATGCCTTTAAATCCCCGCCCTTGGGAGGCAGAGGCAGGCAGATTTCTGAGTTCCAGGACAGCCAGGGCTACACAGAGAAACCATGTATCAAAAAAACCAAAAAAAAAAAAAAAAAAAAAAAGATTTTTGTTGTTGCTGTTGTTTTGCCTTGTGGGTTTGTTTTGGTGCTGAGGTTTGGACTCAGACTCAGAACATTCTGAACAGCTGTTCTACACTGAGGTACTAAACCCAAAGTCCTAAGGAGTCACTATGCTGAGTTCCATGCGTAGTTCTCTGCTGTGGTTAAGAAGCTGTTATTCAACTGTTAATTCATTAAATGTTTATTTTTCTTAAAATTACTTTCCCTTCTACATAGAAATGTTTTGTAGAAGTGATACTTATCATATTAGTTTTAATTAAGTATAATTTGGTTAGTATAAAGTATGCTCTGCTAAGCAGAACAGTTATTAGTTATTACTAAATAATTATAGCTGAACTTAAAAACTTTTTAAAGTT
Source organism: Montemys delectorum (assembly GCA_019843815.1). Lineage (NCBI taxonomy): Eukaryota > Metazoa > Chordata > Mammalia > Rodentia > Muridae > Montemys > Montemys delectorum. The sequence continues at coordinate 10,176 of JADRCD010221390.1, forward strand.
CCTGTATTGAAATCTTATATTTTGTTACATTAATTTTTGAGATGGGGTCCCATTATGTCCATGCTGGTTTCAAATTGCTGGGCTCAAGGTATCCTCCTGCCTCAGGTTCCTGAGTGGCTGAGAATATGACACATACCATGGTGTTCAATCTTGCATTTTATAGCGTACTGTACATAAACTCCCTTGTATACAAATGTATATGAAGATGTGTAGTGCATTAGATAAATTAAATAGTTGATGACTTTCTTGTTGACACGTTACTTTTTTTTTTTAAGAATCTTCAGCTAGATGAGGAAACCCAATATCAAACTGCTGTGGAAGAGTCTTTTCAAGTAAACTTGTGATGTGTATAGACATCTCTGCCTCCTGTGCAACCTACAAGTGCCATCTTTGAGGAGAAGACAGAAAGTCACCGTCTTCAGTAATTTGCTGTGCATATTAATAAAAATAATAATTCAGTCTACTATATTAGGTTTTTAATTGAAAGTAAAGGTGGGCCACCCTAGTTCCATTCTCTAGACATTTCTTTAACAACATGGAAAGGGTTGTATTTCACTTGTATGGTGAAAAGGGAATCCCTGTTGTCTTTTTCTTCCTTGTCTTACATGTTCTGAATGTTTCATTAAGTTGTTTTTGATATTTGATATAGTTCCTTCTATTTAATACAGAGATAACAGCAAATTCTGAACGATGTGATTCTTATAAAACTAATAAACCTGAGCCATTTGTTAGAACTGCAGAATGGAATCTTGAAGTGCTAAGAGGGATAATCCAAAGGGATTTTCTAAAAGTGTAGATTCTAGCTGAGGAATTCAACAATAAGAAAATTGTATTTATATAATGTTTAGTATTTTTGAAGACTAGTGAGATTTCTTTAATAATTTTTACTTTGAAAGCATATTGTACAAATGTTTCTTCTTTTGCTATTAGAGGAACATTAAGAGAAGAGAAAAAGTTTTCTTTGGTGGTTAGTTTGTTATTTCAATCTAGGTTGAGTAATTTGTAAGCCTAAATGTTACACCACAGTTCTTTGTAGTCAGTATTTCTCACTAGCTGATGAAACTTTTCAGCCAGTGAATGATACATTCAGTTAGTTTTTTTAAAAATCCAAAGTTGCAGATGTATGTGGATATGTACATAGACTTTTGCATGTATATATACACATATATATCTTTGCCTAGAGTTTGTCAGGTTATGTATAGAATTTCTATTAAAGAGTTTTAATAATGGACAAGCAATATAGGATGGAAGTATTTATCTCCTTTGTTTAAAATTTTGTATGTTACTAAGTTTTTAAAACAGTAAGCCAAATACTATGTGGTACAGTTGGCTGTTATTACACCTGAAAAATGTTATGGTGCTCACTTGTTATGTTTGAAAATGATGCATAGCTGATGTGTGGTGAGAGATTTTATTACCAGCTACTGTTTCACTACATTTTAGTCAAAACAAAGTTTGTTCTTAATCTTTGGTATAAAAGATTGTAGAGAGGGTCAAGTCACAGTAAAGGGTGAAGGGAGGATTCTGACATTCCACGCTAACGTAACACTGTTATGCTTTCTTTAAAATAACTAAACGCAAAAGAAAATCTCTGAAGTAGTTTGCTGCTAATATATATGCATATATTGTAAAAAAGGGATATTTTGATTTTCTTAATACCCTGGCTGACTTTTCTACAATGAACGTTTTTTAACTTGATTTAATAAAAATGTTAATTTTGGATGTGCAGTTTTGTAAAAACCTTTTTCAGTTAAACAGTAATGACTTTATTTATGTTCAATAATATAGACTCACAAAAGCCATACATCTTAATGCCTTTTTTTCTGTCATTCTTGAGTGTGACGTTTACTGTGTTCTTTAGCACTTTGAGTTGACATACAAGAGTGTAACTCTAGGAACATCTATATAATGAATCTTTAAAAGTAGACTTCTGTCCACAGATCTCCAGTTTAATTTGGATACTTTTAAAGTTTTATTTAGCCAGTCTGTTCCTAAATCATCCAGGGATGTACAAACTTAAGGGAAACTTGTATGAGAGATCATTTTGGAATCCCGTTTTGAAGTCTTGTGGATGACTTATATTAATATAGTAATAGCTTTTTCATGAGAATTCTTTTTTTTGCATTATTAACTTCTTGAGTATGGAAAAAACTTTTAAACTATTCTTTTGTGAGTGGATTAAGAACAAAGATTGACTTTACAATTTAATTCATGGAATGGGGGAGCCCTCAGTAGTCTTGTTCAGGATAAAGGAGAGAAGCTTTAGCAATATGCTGATACATCAGTTTTCACAGTACCAGTTAGGAAAGGCACTTTTCCTTCAACTCAGTTTAGTTTCTGTCCATAAATACAGTGTTAATTGAGATGTATTGCTTTATTTTTCAATTAAAAATGGCTTTCTCCTACTCGTGTGTATTAAAATTTGTCCTCAGACAAACATTTTTAGGTCTCATGAGACCCTGCAAAACATGTAGGAGATTTTCCATTATTTTCACTTGAAAAAGCTGTCAGGCTGTTAAGTGCTGATATTACTACTGTACATTGGGTTAAAATATACATTGGGTATATATATGTGTGTATATATATACATATATATACATATATATACACACACATACATACACACATTGGGTATAAGATTTTGTTTTTATGTATTTCCAGTGTTAAACATCTGCATAAAGCCATTTCATAAAGTGTCCATTCAGCAAGATATTTCAAGTCCTGTTAACATTCAAGCAAAAACTCAGTCAGCTAGTTGACACCTTTAATGTGGAGAAATCAGCTATAGTCAAGATAGGGCTTTAAGGATATTTTGCATACATAGCATCTGTATGGTGGGTTGTTTTTGGTAAGTATCGCTGTCTTCAGTGAACCATTACTTCTATAGGAATTGTAGATCTTCCATTCAAATAGATTCCCATCAAAGGAATGCTATTGTAACTTATGTAGAAAAGATGTGTCCTAGCAAACACCCAGAGATCCATGTACAGTTTATAGTGGAGGTGGATATTTTGTAGTCTGAGTTCTACAGTACATAGAACTTGGGGAAAGGAGAATGAAAACAAAGAGTAATAGTATATTGAGAGCTGGAGAGGTAGCTCAGTAGCTAGGAGCACTTGCTCTTGTAGGGGACTTGGGTTTGGTTCTCAGGACTCAAGGTGGTTCATATCCATCTATAACTCCAGTTCCAGGGCATCTGTACAAGTATACATGCAGGCAAAACACACATATAAATCTATTTTAAAAGGTCATATATTAGAGAGTAAAGGGGATAGAGGGGTCAGGGATGTGACTCAGTGGGTAGTTACAAAGTACTTGCTGACAAAGCTTTGCAACTAGAGTTTGATCCCTGGAAGAACCATATACTACAAGGAAAGAGTTAACTTCCACAAAGTTGTTCCCTGACCTCCACAGTAGTGTGGCAAGCAAACACCCCACTATGTATGTGTGTGTGTATATATATATACACACACATCTTTTATATGTATATAAGTATGTTATATATATTAATATATATTACATTTTTTTTTTTTTTTTAATGATACAAGGGCCTTGTGAAAAGGGAATGAACAGCACTTGCCTGCTATGGGCTTGAGAGAGGCCATCCATACTTATCCTCACTAGTAAAAGATAATTGTGTATATTCCAATTCTGCTAAGGTACAAACCAGTATAAATCTGATCTATTTTGTTCTGGACACTGAAGCACATGCTTTACAGCTAGGGTATACTTTCAACTCCTGTATAAGGGATCCCTAAGCGTGTGGTAATGAGTTCTGGGGAAGCTCAGGCAAGGGATTGCTGCATGTCAAGAACAGCCTGAGCTAGATCTATCTTACCTCTTCCTAGGTATATTAGACTATATTTTCTGGTTATAGTAGTACATGTCTAATCCCATTGCTGGGGAGGTGGAGACCATCTTGTTCTCAAGATCCTGTCTTTAAAAAAGTCAGTACTTGGAAAGCAGAGGCAGGAGGATTAGGAGTTTGAAGCCAATCTAGTTTTTAAAAACTGCATGCTTGTGTGTGGACAGATGGCTGCTTTTCCAGAGGATCAAGGTTCAGTTCCCAGCACCCACATGTCAGCTAACAGTCACCTGTAACTCCAGTTTCAAGGCATCTGATGCTCCCACTCACCTCAGCAGGTATCAGACATGAATATGGTGCACAGTCTCCATGCACAAGTAAAAAGTCTTTTAAAAATAATAGTCATGGTAGCAGTTGAAAGATGGAGACAGGAGAACCAAGGCTGCTTTGTAATAGATAAGCCTATATGAGGCAGAGAAAAGACACTGTAGTTGAAGATGAGTAGAGGATAAGGCAAGGGGGTGAGTGTGGGTACAAGATACATGATGAGTTGAATTTCTATTAAATGGAAGGGGATGGAGCAAGAGACTAGATGTGAGCAAGGAAATTACAGGTCTATCCATGGGCATTGATGGACGTGACCAGTATCCACAAAGTGAACAAAAGCATAAGTGACATATTCACAGAAAGTTTTTTGGCTTTTTTTTGTTTTGCAGTTTGTGTGTGTGTGTGTGTGTGTGTGTGTGTGTGTGTGTGTGTGTGTTTGTGTATGTTGGCATGTGTATCTCCCTGTAATAACTTGTCTTTTGCTCAGATTAGAAATGTGGAGTCTTAAAGTTTCACGTTCTTCACAGGATCTTCCTCTGTAGCCCAGGCTGCCTAGAACTTGAATCCTGTCTCAACCTCTTGAATACTGGGATCGTAGGCACATTCCATAACACCTAACACCAATCTAAGTGTTGGTGTTTATGGACATTTTATTGCACAAGCAGTCTCTTAGCTTTAGGGATGATATATATAATGAAAAACCAAAAACTAGCTGGTTGAAGAAAAGTGCAGATGGTTAGACAATGCTCTGGTATTTCTAGCCTTGTTTACATGTCTTCAACAAAATTGTGTGTGTGTGTGTAAGAGAAATTGGGAGAGAGAAGGGGGAGATAAAAGAGACTGGAAATGTGAGTGCTGTGGATCTTGAGGGTAGAGGACAACTTTCAAGAGTCTCCTTCCACTGTGAGTTTCATGGATCAAATTCAGGTCATCAGGCTTGCAAGACAAGCACTTTTACCAGCTGAGACATCTTGGTAACAAGTCTCAAGTCTTCAAACCATTAAGTATGGCTTGAGTCCTCTTGTTTCCTGGTTTTGTTTTACATATTTAATAAAGCTGTATGAATATTAAGACTAAAAGAACAAACTATTAATGTCACTCAACCTCAATGGGAACAAAAGGTCTTTCAGCTATTTTCATTTTCACACATACTTTTTTTTTTTTTTTTTTTTTTTTGGATTTTCGAGACAGGGTTTCTCTGTGTAGCCCTGGCTGTCCTGGAACTCACTCTGTAGACCAGGCTGGCCTTGAACTCAGAAATCCGCCTGCCTCTGCCTCCCAAGTGCTGGGATTAAAGACGTGCGCCACCACCGCCCGGCTCACACATACTTTTTAGACTAACTTCTCCCCTCTTCCACACTTAAACTCTTCCACCACCAGTATACCCCTTTTCATGTGTGTTTTACTTAAAACCTCTTTACCCCGGACCTCAGCGGGCGTGACTTCCCCGTGCGCAGCCTTGTCGCGTGTCCGTCCCGCCCTATCGAGCCTCCGGCGCTCGACTGCTGGTGTCTGGCGGAGACAGCATGGCGGCGGGGGCGGCTGGGGCAGCCGAGGCAGCTGTGGCAGTGGTGGAAGTCGGCTCTGCCCAGCAGTTTGAAGAGCTACTGTGCCTTAAAACCAAGTCACTCCTTGTGGTCCATTTCTGGGCACCATGAGCTCCACAGTGTGTACAGATGAACGATGTCATGGCAGAATTAGCTAAAGAACACCCTCATGTTTCATTTGTAAAGCTGGAAGCCGAAGCTGTTCCTGAAGTATCTGAAAAATATGAAATTAGTTCTGTTCCCACCTTCCTGTTCTTCAAGAATTCTCAGAAAGTCGACCGGTTAGATGGTGCACATGCCCCAGAGTTGACCAAAAAAGTCCAGCGACACGTGTCTAGTGGAGCCCTTCCTCCTAGTACTAATGAGCATCTTAAAGAAGATCTAAACCTTCGCCTGAAAAAGCTGACTCACGCTGCCACCTGCATGCTGTTCATGAAGGGAACACCTCAAGAACCACGCTGTGGTTTCAGCAAGCAGATGGTGGAAATCCTTCACAAACACAATATTCAGTTCAGCAGTTTTGATATCTTCTCAGATGAAGTAGTTCGACAGGGGCTCAAAACATACTCTAATTGGCCCACCTATCCTCAGCTTTATGTTTCTGGAGAGCTAATAGGAGGACTTGACATAATTAAGGAGCTGGAAGCATCAGAAGAGCTAGATACAATTTGTCCCAAAGCACCCAAGTTAGAGGAAAGGCTCAAAGTGCTGACCAATAAAGCTTCTGTGATGCTCTTTATGAAAGGAAACAAACAGGAAGCAAAATGTGGATTCAGCAAACAAATTCTGGAAATACTGAATAGTACTGGAGTTGAATATGAAACTTTTGATATACTGGAGGATGAAGAAGTGCGTCAGGGATTAAAAACATTCTCAAATTGGCCAACTTACCCTCAGCTGTATGTGAGAGGGGATCTTGTTGGAGGACTGGATATTGTCAAGGAACTGAAAGACAATGGTGAATTGCTGCCTATACTGAAAGGAGAAAATTAGTGAACATTAAGCATGGTGTCCAAGGACTGCAAGAAGTATTTAACTACCGTGGAACAGTTGATGATTTGGTCCAGAGAAGTGGACTGAGTAGAAATTTGCCACACTCAGCTATGCTCAATGTGCTTCACTAGGTTGTGCTGAAGAAACATGTTACATTTTCTGCGAAGCAGAGAAGGCAATAAACTCTTCAGATTCAGCTGAAAAAAAAAAAAACCTCTTTACCCCTTTCTCCCTCTACATCCCTTTCTGGTTCCTTGGTATTTACATTCACTTCCACACAAACACATAAACTAGAAGCTAAGTTCCATGTATGGAAATAGAACATGCAGTGTTTGTCTTTCTGAGCCAGGGCCTCATTTTTTACTGGGCCTGTGTTTTGAGTAGTTGGGGGTAAGGTCTTGCCTTATAGTGAAATGAAAGAGTCTTAAGAATGGGACTGCATTGTGGCTCTCTTAATTTTATGTGAGTACCCTGTCGCTCTCTTCAGACACACCAGAAGAGGGTATCAGACCCCATCACGGATGGTTGTGAGCCACTATGTGTTTGTTGGGAATTGAACTCAGGACCTCTAGATTAGCAGTCAGTGCTCCTAACCACTGAGCCACCTCTCCAGCCCTGCACTGTGGCCTTTTAGCTCTATGAGCGGTCGGGGAAACCTTGGGAATAAATTCCCCGGGAAGGAAATTGGTCTTAGAGGGAGCCACTAACAATGGTTCTTTAGTCAGTGATGATCCTGAACTAGGGAGGGTAGCCCCAGGGCAGAGTCAGCTTCTGAAATACCTGGCCAGAAGAGATAAGGCCAGAACTGAGCTGGTTTCCAAAATTCTTCAAGGTCTCACCAAATTTAGAACGAATAGCAGTCAATCAAAATTATACTAATACCACTGCTTTGTCCTCTACCAATCATACTAAAGGTTACCTAATGCTTCTGTAAAATTCCCCCTGCGTAAAAGGGGGCCTATGAGCCCCTTGCCATTTTGATGAGTGGCTGACTCCACATGCTAGTAACTTCTACAGAATGAATGCTCTTTGCCTTTGCATACTATTTGAGTCTGGGTTCTTCCTTCAGAGATTCTTGGACCCTAACACCCCAAGGTTGGATGCTTTCTGGCATTTGATGTTTTGAGATGACATTGAGTCTCAGAAGCTTATGTCATGGCAGCTGCATAGCCATTGTTGCGGGAAGTTAAAAAAAAAAAAAAATGAATCCACGCTATTGCCGGCAAGCACCAGTGGGCTGGGCCTGTTCTCATTTCGTGGAGACTCTCTGACTCAGGGCACCAAAATCTCTCCACCCAACTCGCTAAGTTCCCACTGGTGTGGGGTCACTAGCACACCAGCCCCATGCTTCAAAACTCCACTGGCCTTTTGTGGTGCACTTCTGGCAAACCTACTCTTTGCCCTATACCTTTCTCTGTGGAACCCAGTCAAGCTGCTGTATGAAGGAAAACACCACACAAACTTAGTTCAGAATCAATGCTGGTCACATCACCTAGAATCCTAATATTGTAAGCCATATTCAATCTAAATCCTCTGGTGGCAAATCCTGGTGGTTTTACCATCTAAACTGGGAGACAAACTATATCTTGTCCTCTCATCCCTGTCCAAAAGCCCTATCTCTTCTCCTGCCTTCTCTCTTCTGTCCAAACCAGAAGCCTGCCTACTCACCTAGTGATGGTTCTTTTATTTAAAAAGAAGTCGCCTGAGCATGTGACTCCTTCCCTGTTCCAGACAATCCCTCCTGGGAAAGCAGAATTATCATCAAAATACAAACAGCAGAGGGCCATCCACAACACTTCCCCCTTTCTGTCCACTTAAAAGATTTGTTTTTGTTTTTTAGTTTTTCTAGACAGGGTTTCTCTGTATAGCCCTGGGTGTCCTGGAACTCACTCTGTAGACCAGGCTGGCCTCGAACTCAGAAATCTGCCTGTCTGCCTCCCAGGTACTGGGATTAAAGCCACGTGCCACCACTGCCCGGCATTAAAAAGATTCTTTTATTGAGCACAACTATTACCATTTTGTAATTTATAAAGTACAAGATAGATCTAACATCCAGTCCATCATTTTTATCAAATAGAACACTGTCATCTATCCTAACTAAAATGACATAATTCTACACCTGACTTATGTCCTGGCTTTAGATTGTATGCTGTCTGAAAACCATCCTCTCAAATCTATATCATCTTTCCCAATTCTAAACAGTTTGGGTTGGATATGTGATTATCAGTCTTCAACCCCATCAGAAATCCAAGAATGACTAATATTATCTGAAAATATGAGAAGCACAAAACATAGCTCCCAAAACTTAGCCAATTTATAGAGACCGTTGATCACCTGGACAGTCCCTATACTTCAAAATGTTGGAGCATCATTAGTCTTCAGCCTTCTGGCCCAGGATCATTTGACAGACCTTTGTAATGTAGCATTTTGAAGGGCTGATTACCCTGTCTTGGCAGAGATTATCAGTCGACTATTCTGTATAGTGTGTCCTTTTTCTGGACAGTATTTTTGTCTGACTTGAAGAATTGAAGCAATTCTTGCCTAGTCGCTGTCTCACCACAGCTGGAGCAACTCCATTGATGCTCAATTTCTTCTTTGAATCCAGGAAAGGGGTGCTGTCAGGAGCAGACAGGTCTCTAGTCAAATGATCTTTAATAAGGAGATGTCCATAAACGTCATATTCTGTGGACTTCTGACACCTTTGAAGACATTTATCAATACCTGTTCATAGCAGGCAATAATCACTGCCCTTTTTACTTGAAATCAATGACTAATTTTCCCTATCTTACCTCTGAACCACGGGTGAAATTTCCCATGTAATTCAGACAAAATCTGTATAAAAATCTATCCTAAAAGCAAATAATTCCAATTTTATAAATTACAATTAAATCAATATCTGCCTCAAGATGTAGGCAGCTTCCATTTTCTGGCTCTCTGACTCAGAGCAGTCATCTTGTCTCTTCCCATAGCAGGGAACCTCAGAGCCCTCTTTCTTTGTTTCAAGGTTTCTGAGCTTGAGTCAATGTGACTCATCCTAGCGCCACCTTTCTCTCACTTAGAAAATAAAACTCTTAACTCTCAGGCTGTAGTGGCTATTCCTGGTTGTCAACTTGACTATATTTGAAATGAACTACAATCCAGAATTAGAAGGCTCACCTGTGACCCTAATCTGGAGGCTGAGAGATACAAGTTTCTGACCTGAATTTGGCATGGAGATCTTGAGGCATAGTGGCTATGAATCCCAGAAGATTAAGACTGGAAGGTCTACGAGTTCAAGGTCATCTGGGATTAAAGGTGTGGTGGCATACACCTTTAATCTGGGCCACACCTTTTGCTGGAGACCTATATAAGGACATTGGAAGAAGGAAGGCTTGATCTGCTTCTCCTGCTTGCCTTGTGGGACTGAGCAACTGCTGGATCCTTAGACTTCCATTCACTGCTGCTGCCGACCTTTGTTGGGAGTTGGACTACAGACTAGGTCATCAATAAATTCCTTTACTACATAGAGACTACCATAAATTTTGTGACTGTTGAGAACTCTGACTAATACACAGGCTAATAATCTTAAATTTCTAGTGGGTTCTTGCCCAATACTTTGGTTTGCCACCTGTTGTGGGAAATAATAAAAAATGAATCCACACTATTGCCGACAATACAGACACATGAAGTCCCTATAACTGAGAGGTTTGTGAAAGAGACAGAAATCTGTGCAAATTGTTTGCTACTGTATTACGATTAATTGGGTTTTTTAGCTTTTTTTTTTTTTTTTTTTTTTTTTTTTTTTAACCATCAGAAGTCTGGACCCAGCCAGGCTGAGGAGAAATGAAGAGGCATGTTTCCTTACCTTCCTGTCTTTTCCTGCAAGCCACAAGAATCTCACATAAGTGTTTCTAGTCTCCAGTGCACTGCTTCAGGCACTCTGGTTATGATGTATTAGTTCTTTGCTGTGTTCTCTGAAGTATGTGTGAGATAAAGTGAATTTTTTTTTCCTGGAACTCATTCTGTAGACCAGGCTGAAATCCTGAACTCAGAAATCCACCTGCCTCTGCCTCTGCCTCCCAAGTGCTGAGATTAAAGGCGTACGGCACCACTGCCTGGCTATTGTTCATCTCTTGTGTGACAAAAATTTCCTGGGTAAACAACACATGTCTGCTCACCCCAGATAGGGAACTCACAACAGACCAAAGTGTGGATACTACAAAAGCCTAACTTGGTAAACCAATGAGCTTTATTGGGGTCACTTACAGGAGCACAAGTGGCTCAAGGACATCTGCATTACCAAGGTTCACCCCAGCGTGGGTGGCAGTTCACAAAGCTGGGAACTTAGAGCACACTGCTCAGCCTGCAGCTCAACAGGTTGGAGAGTGTCCTTTCCAAGAGATTCTAAGATTCTAACTGCTTCCAGGCAGCTGCTGCCACCGCAGCTGCCTCCTCCCCCTCCTCCTCCCCCTCCGCCTCCCCCTCCCCCTCCCCCTCCTTCTCCTCCTCCTCCCCCTCCTCCCCCTCCCCCTCCCCCTCCCCCTCCTTCCCCTTCTCTATATAGCCTTGGCTGTCCTGGAACTCACTCTGTAGACCAGGCTGGCCTTGAACTCAGAAATCTGCCTGCCTCTGCCTTCCAAGTGCTGGGATTAAAGGCATGTGCCACTACTGCCCAGGCTCTTTTCTTCCTTCCTTCCTTCCTTCCTTCCTTCCTTCCTTCCTTCCTTCCTTCCTTCCTTCTTTCCTTCCTTTCTTTTTCTTTTCTTTTTTTAACTTATTCAGTAGAACACAGTCTCCAGCTTCAGAGGTGGCTGACCATGCCCACGACTGAAGCTGCCTCTAAAGTGGAATTCAGTTGCTGAACCAGCCCCAGCCTCAGCTTTCTTGTCAGCTCCAGGGGGCACAGCGCTCCTTCTGTGGGTCTCTTTGTCGGCCTACCCTCTTGTGAATCTTGCAGGCCGCTCACCCTCTGGACCTTTTGGTCGAGGCCTGCCAGTCTCGGTCGGGATGGCGGCGGCGCAGGGTGGCGGACACGATCTCCGGGGTGGGTACCCGTAATCTCAGATACTGGATGCCCTCATTCGTAAGGTTCCAGTAGACAAGTCTCCAAGCAAACTGCTCCTTCACGGAGCCTCGAGACTTGAGAGACTGCATGGCCTTCATTACATGGAGGCTGGGCACCATGTAATGTGCCCACCAGCTCGGAGTGTTTGGGCATGTGGACGCCCTTTTTGGCGACCATCACATCTTCCTTAAAAAGGAGTTCATAGATGGCAATCCTATTCTTCTTAGGCATCAATATCGGGGCGGCTGCAGGGTCCGAGGCGGAGGCTGGAAAAAGCGGTTTTGCTTCTTCTAGACAGCTAGTCTGGGCTCAGAGTCTCTTTGTAGCTTTTCGCCAGAGAATGTGTCTGTGGCCTACTAGTCTCAGGGACTCACAGCTTTTACTACTTACTGTGGCAGGGAGTGGCACAGTCAATCTGATCAGTTTCAGGGACTTCCTAGAGCTATTTTTGGTTTGCTGACCTTCTTGCCTAAAAAGCTGTCACTGAAGGATGGATTATTTCAATTTTAGAGGAAAATGTTACACAACACCACTGTACTACCAATGCCAGGGTAGTTAACTTGGAGGCTTCTGGGGAGTCTACTTCCACCTTCCATCTCACTGTAGGGCCATTGGAATTACAAATGTGCCTCCCCTGCATGTGGCTTTTCCATGAGTTCTGGAGATTCAAACTCAGATCCTCATCCTTGCATGGCAAGTGCTTATTTACCCACTGAGCTATCTCACCAGCCTAGAACTATTTTATTTTTAATTTTTGTCCCCTGGGATTACACACTGGAGCTCATCCCTGCAAAGCATGTGCTGTATTGCTGAGCTTGCAAACTAGACCACTCTACCACTCAACTATGCTCCCAGGACTGTGTAGGCCAGTTTTTAAAAAAAGATTTATTTATTATTATAAATAAGTACACTGTAGCTGTCTTCAGACACACCAGAAGAGGGCATCAGATCTCATTACGGGTGGTTGTGAGCCACCATGCGGTTGCTGGGATTTGAGCTTAGGACCTTAGGAAGAGCAGTCTGTGCACTTACCTGCTGAGCCATCTTGCCAGCCCCTGTGTAGGCCATTTTTAAGGATTGACAAATATATGATTTATAAATCGGACAAGACTGAATTGATTTATAATAAACCAAATCTACAGTTTAGATGCATCAAGAACATTGCTTTGTGGAGTATCATTTATTAATTATTACAGACATAATACCTGCCATGGTATGATCAGCATCATGTTCTCTTGGGCTTCTCAAGTTCTCTAGGAATGATCCCTCTCTGAGCTAGGTTGTGGGCATGTAATCAGAATGGGAGAAAATAGGACCCTTTCCTTCTCTCTCTTTGTCTTCCCTGTGAAGTACTAGACATGTACTCTAAGAGTTGCTTGGAGCTATCACTGTAGCTATGTTCATTCCAGTTTCAGGGACAGGTGAACTATAAAAAACGTTATGTTACTTTAGAATTAGTGATTTTTTGAGGGCTGGGGATGTGCCTCAGTTGATAGACTCTTGGCTTAATACACTAGAGGCCCTGGGTTGATGTTCACCCCAGAATACAGCTGAGTGAGGTGGACATGTGAGTGTAAGGGGAAAATTCAAGGTAATCCTGGATATAAAGTAATCAAGACTGGCTCAAGATACATTCCCTTTTCAAAAACAACCAAAACTTAATAATGAAAAGAACTAGCAATTTTGAAATGGAAGAACTGCATTAAAGAAAACCAATGTTGGAATTCTGCCATTGGCCAATCTTTATCCTAGAAATCCTTTGTGGGTTAATATAGGTTTTTTTTTTAAGTTTTGTTTTTATTATTTTTAGTTATAGAGGGCTTTGTGTATCTGCCTATGGGTATGTGAACACGAGTACAGATTTGGAGGAGGCCAAATGCATTGGATCTCTTGGAGCTAGAGTTATATAGTTGAATGCGAGCTGCACTGTGGCAGCTGGGAATTGAACCTGGGACCTCTGCAGAAGTAGCAGTGCTCTTAACCACCAAGCCACCTCTCTAGCCCCAATATATATATATATATATATATATATATATGCTTCTTTAAAAGATGTTTTAAATTTATGTGTATGTAGGGAGGGTAGTAATGTCCACATGAGTGTGGGTGCCTGGAAAAGCCGGAAAAAGTCATTAGATGTCACTAGAGTTGGAGTTACCGATGGGTGTGAGCCAGGTGATGTGGGTGCCAGGACCCAAACTTGGATCCTCTGAAAGAGCAGCAAGTTAACTACTGAACCATCTCCTCAGTTCCAGTAGAGGATTTTGTTTTGAAGAAAGTAAGAGCAAAGGTGATTCCCCTAAGAACATTAAAATGCACTCCTGAAATAGCATGGATTTGTGGAGCTTGGGACAGAGTTCCAGGAGAAAGAGAGAGAGAGAGAGAGAGAGAGAGAGAGAGAGAGAGAGAGAGAGAG
>JADRCD010221390.1:24668-38188 GCA_019843815.1 Montemys delectorum
GAGAGAGAGAGAGAGAGAGAGAGAGAGAGAGAATCTGCTTTTTCAGTAACGTAGTTCAATCTTCCCTTCTCCCTGAAGACCTACCCTACTCCCATCATTGGCCTGTTGACTTTCTGGTTTGAGCCTCAGCCTGGATGTTTGTAGAAGACACTACTCTATGATCATACTTGTCACATGGTCTCATGGCGAGGTTGGTACACAGCTAGCTGCTCAATAACTGCACATGGAGTTGCCTGTGGAATGATGAGCCTTTAAAGTGCGAATTCAATGGTGATTGGGAAGTTGTAAGTATGTGTACCTCTGCCTTGGCTTTGGAAGCTTTGGGAAACTTGTTTTCTTGAAAGATATGACATATCATAGCCCATTTTTGTGATTCTTACAGGAAACCTAGCGATGCTGCAGAAGAGAGCATCTGCTTCTCCTATCGTATATGAGACACATTGCTCCTAGATTTCAGGGAGTATAGAAGGAGCAGTAGAGGGCAAAAGGGATGTGGCATCACACTGAACTCAAGTTTCCCACCACAGACTGGTGAGAACAGACACGTAGAGGGCTGACCAGATGGCTCAGCGGGTAAGAGCACTCTTCCAAAGGTCCTGAATTCAAATCGCAGCAACCACATGGTGACTCACAACCTCCCGTAATGAGACCTGACGCCCTCTTCTGGCACGTCTGAAGACAGCTCCGGTGTGAATAAATCTTTGGGCCGGAGCGAATGGAGTTGACTGGAGCAAACGGGGCCGACCTGAGCGAGCAGAGTTGACGGGAGCGAGCAGAGGTCCTAAAATTCAATTCCCAGCAATCACACAAAGGCTCACAACCATCTGTACAGCGACAGTGTACTCATATACACAAAATTAAATAAATTTAAAAAGAGAGAGAGAAAATAGGACAGACGTGTAGGAGCCACTAGATGGCAGCTCAGAACTATGGCATGACAGGGCATTTAAAGACGCAGCAATTTTAGAATCTGGCCATTCTACAGTCAGTGGAGAAGGGAGGAAAGACTACAGTTTGTGTACTTGCTACACTCATCTCACATTTCCCCCCCCCGTGGAACAGTGTGTTATCATACACACAGTAGAGTCGAAGACTCACTCTCTGAAAACCTCTCAGATAAGCTTTTACAGGCTAGCTAACCTTCCAGGCTTCACCTGAGATACTTGCTATCAAACTTCAGAGCTGTGCAGTTCTGGAGATTTATCGGTAATTCCTAACAATACACACCCTCTACTGAGAAGTCAGGGAACCAGTGCTTTCCATCATGACTAACACATAGTAGGTGCTCAATAGATGTTGGCTGACTGGACTAAAGGGAGATGGAGAAAAGGGGTCTGAAAATGGGAGATGTGGAGCTGTTACCAGACTGAAAATTCAGCACGATGTGGAGGTCACAAAGAGGGGAAGGGGAAGAAAAATAACACACCTGGATCCTGCCCCCTTCTTAGAGGAAACCTACTACACAAAACTCACGGTCCTTTTGCCAGCTTTTTATTAGTATTCATTTATCCCTATGAGACAATGGTCTTATAGAGGCTGGCAACAACTACTCTATGCCTCCAAGAATGATCCAGAGCTCTTGATGGGATCCTCTCGCCTCTACTTCCCCAGTACTGGAATTGCAGATCTCTACTTCCAGGTTTGTACTTTAATCAGGAGATAGACGAGTCTCCAGCTACACATCCAACCGAATGGCAAAGGTAAATGCTATGGAATCTCAGGGACAAAGCCTTTATAGACTGGGTTGGCACTGGTCTGGACACTGGCAGGAGAAGCTTATCCACATGATAATAGAGGGGTGAAGTATGCCTGGAATCTGGGGCCAGGAGACAGAGTCAGGAAGAAGGTGAGCCGAGCAGATATTCATGGGGGTGTGGAGGGAGATTTGGAGATACAGATGGTGCAATCTGACGATTCCTAGGAGGCAAGTCCTAGGAGTGCATATCATTTACCTTAGCAGAAAAGGTCTTCAATTGAGGCAGTGACCTGGGTAGTATAAACTCTAGAGATATGCAGAGTATAGTGGTCCACATAAGATTAGAAACAATAGACCAGGTGGTGGTGGCACACACCTTTAATCCCAGCATTTGGAAGGCAGAGGCAGACGGATCTCTGAGTTTGAGGCCAGCCTGGTCTACAGAGTGAGTTCTAGGACAGCCAGGGCTAAACAGAAAAACCCTGTCTCGAAAAACCAAAAAAAAAAAAAAAAAAAAAAGAAACAATATTTTGTTTAAAAAAAAAAAATCATCCAAAATTGGCTGGAGAGATGTCTCAGTGGTTAAGAGCACTGACTGCTCTTCCAGAGGTCCTGAGTTCAATTTCTAGCAACCACATGGTGGCTCATAACCATCTGTAATGAGATTGATGTCCTCTTCTGGTGTGTCTGAAGACAGCTACAGTGTACTCACATACATTAAATAAATAAATTAATTAATTAATTAATTTATTTTATTTAAGAAGTCATTCAAGAGGCGGGCCGTGGAAGCTCACTGTGGATGCTCCTGCTCCATGCTCCCACTGACTGTAAAGAGCAAGGAGGGTACTTTTGTAATGATATGGATGGCTTCACATGCACACTTGATAAAGAGGGACACAGAAGGCTTCTGTGACAACCTCCAACCCCACCCCATCCCCATTCCCCCAAAATAACAGCCTAGACAGGAAACTATGGAAGAGAACTCTTTTAAAAATGCGCTAAGGATGCAGAAGTTAGCTTTCTATCGTTGATGGCTTCTGGCAGGGGCGTAGGAAGGGAAGGACTCAGATCTATTTAAGGGGCAAGGCCACTGTGAGTTTGACCATGATCTAGTGAGTATAGACAACACAAATTGAACCTGTTTTTTTTTTCTATTTAAAATTTTTTTTTTATTTTAAAATTTTTTTTATGGGAGGTAGGGATGGACATGGATGGACTGGGAATTGTGATCAGGATGCATGGTGTCAAATTTCCAAAGAATCAACAAAAATATGTAGGAAAAAAATCATCTAGGATATTTTAGTCTTTTTGTGTTGCTATGATAATACACTGACAAAAGCAAGGGAGAAGTGATTTATTCTGGCTCATAGTTGAAGAGCAGAGTCTATTATGGTAGGGACTTAAGTCAACAGGAGAATGAAGTAGCTGGTTGTATCACACCCACGATCAGGAAACACAAAGGGATAAGCATGCTGTCACTTAGTTCTTTTTCTCCATTTATATAGTTCTGGATCCTAGCTAGGGAATGATGCCACCCATAGTGGGCAGGTCTTCTCACTTCAATTAGTATAATCAAGATAATCCTCCAAAGGCATGATTGTAGGCTCCTCTTCCAATTAATTCTATAGTCTGTCAAGTTGGTAGTTAACATTGATGAGAGATATGGCTAAGTTGGTAGTTGGCCTACTATGTGCAAAGCCCTGCATTTGATCCCAAGTGTCACTCAAACTGGGGATAGAGGTACAAGCCTGTAGTCTCAGCATTCAAGAGGTAGAGGTAGGAGAATCAGAAATTCAAGGTAATCCTCAGTTACAGAGTTTGAGACCAGCTTCAGGTTACATGAGACGGGAGGAGGAGGAAGAGGAGGAAGAGGAGAAGGAAGAAGAGGAAGAGGAGGAATAAGAAAGAAAGAGAAGGAAAGAAGGAAAGAAGGAAGGAAGGAAGGAAGGAAGGAAGGAAGGAAAGAAGGAAGGAAGGAAGGAAGGAAGGAAAGAAGGAAGGAAAATGTCAGCAAAATAGCCTGAAAATCTGAGTATAGTTCTCTGGGCACACTTGATAGAAGGAGAAAACTGATAGTACAAGTTTTCTTCTGCCCTCCCCCCTCCCACATTCATGCTATGGCACAAGTGTATCTCTGCTCTTCATGCATATATTCTAAATAAATAAATACATACAATGTTATCTTTTTTTTTGTTTTTGTTTTTTTTTTCAAGACATGGTTTCTCTGTGTAGCCCTGGCTGTCCAGGAACTCACTCTGTAGACCAGGCTGGCCTCAAACTCAGAAATTCGCCTGCCTCTGCCTCCCAAGTGCTGGAATTAAAGGCATGTGCCACCACCGCCCGGCATAAAATGTTGTCTTACAAATAATCTAAACACTATAAAATACTACCTGCAACTACCATGTGTATATAAATATAGACAGTAAATTGATCACATACTTAAGACTTGAATAGCTAAATATGTTTGAAAATTTTACTAAATCATTTTTTAAGTGCATAATTTTAAAATGTGGTGAAGATGGTAAGAGAAGTTAAAAATGCTAGTGATGTAATGTAGAAGTCAAATTTTAACCCACCTTAAATACCCAGTGTAGAGTGATGCTTTGCAGGGAGTAAGTGTTCTCCTTCCACCATGTGGGGCACAGGGGTCAAAGCTTGGTGGCAAGTGCCTTTCCCTGCTAAGCTATCTTGCTGGCTGGAGTGTTACTCTTATAGCCCTTTGTGTGTCAACTGGGCAATGTTTGCTGTACAACCTGACCCTTTAGAGGATCAGTCAACCCGAATATAAAGTTCTTCCATTAGGATCTCCATCTAACCCCTGCCTCATAAAGACAAGTGTAGAGGTGTTCTATAGGATGGGGGTTGGAGGAAGGTTTCAGTAGAGTAGTTGTTTACTGTGCTCAAGATCCTGTGTTCAGTCTTCTACACTGAGAAACACAATGAAAATAAATACCTGCTGTAGTCAGTTCATTCATAAGGTTAACCACAACGCTACCGTGTAACCCAAGGTAGATTCTGAGAAATGAAAACAAATATCCACATAAAAATTTGTACCAAAAAAATCCATAAACTAGATATGGTGGTGTAAACCTTGAACTCCAGCATTCAGGAGGTTGAGGTAGATGCTTGTAGGTTTGAGACCAGAGTGGGCTACACAGAATCTGTCTCAAACAAAACAAAACAAAACAAAACAAAACCAACCAACAACCCAAAATCTCATAGCCTATTATTAAATGACATTAACTAATAAAGTGCTTCGGGAAACTCTGTGTAAAGTAATGTTATTTGTCAATAAAAAGAAATGAAGTATTGGTATATCTGACAACATGGATGGGTATTAAAAACACAATAATGGAATTAATCCAAATATGAGATAGCACATATCACATGATTCCATTGATACAAAATGCTCATAGTAGGAACTCCACAGAAACAGACAGGAGATTTGGGGTATATGACTCTGGGGACATGGTGATGAAATAGAAGATTGATGCTAAATGCTATAGGGTTATTTTGGGAGGTGGGTAATGAAAATTCTAAAATGTATCTGGGCTATGGCTACAAATTTATGAGTATACTGAGTTATTGTACATTGTACATTTAGAGTGAATTATATAGCATAAATTATATGTTTTCTTTTGTTTTTGTGGCAGGGTTTCTCTGCATAGCCTTGGCTGTCCTACAACTCACTCTGTACACCAGGCTGGCTTCAAACTCACCCATCTCTGCCTCTCAAGTGCCGGGATTAAAGTCACAGTTATCAGGAAAAACCCCTCACCTGCCATGGGTTTTTCGAGACAGAGTTTCTCTGTATAGCCCTGGCTGTCCTGGAACTCACTCTGTAGACCAGGCTGGCCTTGAACTCAGAAATCCACCTGCCTCTGCCTCCCAAGTGAAGGCGTGTGCCACCACCACCCGGCCCAGAACAACTTTTAAGAAAAAACCCATAGATTAGGTGGGGTAGGGGCATCCAATCAGGTTCATGCATATATCAAGTATTTCACACGTGGTATTTTAAATGGTTTCCTATGTATCACGTATCTCAAGCAGCTTCCTTGAGAGCTTGGCCTGAATTGAGGCCAGCCAATCAGAGCTCTTTTTGTACCTGTGGTCTCTGTTCCAGCTGGGTGTTAACCACTGAAGCATAGACTGTGATATTGTGACTTGGAGCATCTGGGACATTTGAGTCAGAAGCCATTTCTGGGGATTTAGCTTAGAAGAGAATGGAGACTATATACAAGATGGAATCTCTGTAGTTAAGGGAATCTGTAACACCTCTGACAAAATCAACTCAGTAAAGGAAAGGTTGCCTTTGTCTCATGCTTTGAGGGGATACAGTCAATCATGGGAGAGAAAGAAAGCATGACGCTGTAGGTGTCCGTCCATTGTATCTGCAATCAAGATGCAGAGAACGGCATGTTCAGCTTGCTTTCTTCTTCATTCCCATTTTATTTAGTCTGGGATCCCAGCTGGTGAGATTCCGCCTCCCTTTAGGGTGAGTCTTCCCTACTCAGTCCTCTGTGAAAACAATCCCACAGGCATTCCAAAAGATGTGTGTCCTAGGTGATTTCAAATTACATTTACAGTGAAGGCAAACCATCACAGTATCAACATAATAACATAACCTTACTCTGTCTAAATTGAACCCCTATTTCCTTTCATCTCACCCAAACCATGTGTCCTTTAGGTTTTTTCGAATTTTAACCAATAGTAATTCAAATGATCCAAAATCAGTCCTCACCTTTGACTTCTGTTTCGCTCCTTTTCTCATGTCCTGTCCAAGATCCATTTGACTCCACTTATAAACTATTCCCAGGGGGCTGGAGAGATGGCTTCCAGAGCACTGAGTTCAATTCCCAGCTCACAACAATCTGTAATGGGGTCCAATGCCTTCTTCTGGTACAGCTACAGCGTACTCATTTACATAAAATGAATAGATCTAAAAAAAAAAAACCATATTCCAGGATCCTCTTTGCACCACCTTCATGGCTACTCCCTTGGTTCGAACCAGCTCTCCAGGAGATTTTTCCAATAACTGAATTATCTCCACTTGTAGATCTCTCAGAGTAGTTTCTAAGACAGCATCCAAAAGCGTCCTGATGAAGCTTGTTTGTTGCTCTCTGTTCAAGATCATTCAGTGGGCGCTTAGGCCACAGAGTAGAAGTCAAAGTCTTGACCATGTCCTCTCCTCACCCATTCGCTCAGCCCCTCCTGCTGCCATCTTGTTCAAGCTCTACAGTGACCTACCACCTTTACTATTCTCTGAGCATGCTCTCTGTAGAGCCATCATGCACTCCTCTCTCTATCCTCTGGCTGTAAAGTCTCCAGTGTTTGCACCTCCACTTCCCTTCCAATATTCAAAAGTCACCTTTGCTGTTGATATTTACAAGGACAGAGTTTAATAAAAATAATTTTCTGGGGCTGGAGAGATGGCTCAGCGGTTAAGAGCACTGACTGCTCTTCCAGAGGTCCTGAGTTCAATTCCCGGCAACCACATGGTGCCTCACAACCATCCGTAATGGGATCTGATGCCCTCTTCTGGTGTGTCTGAAAGGAGCAATAGTGTACTCATATACGTAAAATAAATAAATATTAAAAAAAAATAATAATTTTCTAACTACGTATCAAGTGGAAGTTATCGAAGGGGAAGCAACTAAAAGAAGCAGTACTCAAGCAAATTTCAAGGGGGAGGGGAGATGTGGTTGAGGGGCCTTCGTAAGCCCCAGAGAAACTGCCAACTGGATTCAGCCACAACTGAGGACTGATCTGTCACCACTGAGGTAAATCGGGGGTGCTTGTGTGGCACTGGCAGGGGCAGCCACCAGATAAGACAAGGCTTCATGTCACGCAGTCCAGCTTAGCTTGGTGTTCACTGTGTAGTCAAGTATGACCTTGAACTTTTGATCCTCTGGCTGCTGCTTCCCTGAGTCTGGGGTTCCAGGTGCGGGCTACCTCGCCTGGCTAAAATGTCACCTTAGTAGTAAATGTTTCCTTGACCATGTCGTTGAAAATTAATGGCATTTCCCAGACACCCCTTATCCCTCCTTAACTATGGTGGCTCTGTATTGTCAGCTGAGCTGCTACAGTTACAGCTGCCAGATTCTCTTCCCTCCAGAGTTCCAAGGTCACGCGTGCACAGAACATACTGCTAAATCATGGAATGCCAGGGCCAATAAGTGGGAGAGGGTGGGGTGGCAGGCACGGGGAGGGGGGAGGCAGCAGGGGGTTTGTTCTTGTTGTTTTTGTTTGTTTGTTTGTTTGTTTTTGTTTGGAGGGGAAACTGGGAAAGGAGAAATTGACATGTAAATTAAGAAAATATCTAAAAAAAAAAAATCATGGAAGGCAGAAGTGAGGGGTAGTTGGATGGAACCCCTACTCACCCCAGCACATGCTAGGAAACCTGTTTGCCCTCTTTTCTGCCCAACCCTGCCAGCACCGGGAAACCTCCGAACAAAGGAAAGGTGCCAAGTGCCTAGTTCTGCATTTTTAGCAGCTGTTGCACCACCCCCCCACCAGCTACCCAAGTCCCTGCTTAAGTGTTCAGTTCTTTTTTTTTTTTAATTAGATATTTTCTTTATTTACATGTAAATTTCTCCTTTCCCAGTTTCCCCTCCAAAAACAAACAAACAAACAAAAACAACAAGAACAAACCCCTGTTGCCTCCCCCCTCCCCATGCCTGCTACCCCACCCTCTCCCACTTATTGGCCCTGGCATTCCCCTACACTGGGGCACAGAACCTTCACAGGGCCGAGGGCCTCTCCTCCCATTGATGATCGACTTTGCAATCCTCTACTATAAGTGTTCAGCTCTTGTTCTATACTTAGCACAAACAACCTAGTTTATGGCTTCCATGTCTTCATCCTTCACCTATAGTATATAAAACCTCCACTGGTTGTGCGACTTCCTCATCCCTGTTCTTTGGGACTGATGAACCCTTGCAGGAGCAGTGTCCTAAGATTATCTACTTTTAATCTGTTCTAATCTGGCCTGTATCTGCATCACTGAGGGAGAGAAAAAGCCTATCAAGGGGGTATTACTGTTTTTCACACAGAAGACCCAAACAGAGCAGAATACGGTGGTGTGGCTGTGTGTGTAGTGACTTCCCCGTGGGTTCACATCTCACCTCTTGGATCACCTAGTTGATGTTTGGCAGTGGCTGAACCCACAACTGTAGCTGACCCCTCCCATTGTGTGTCGGCAACCTGGGCCTGGGTGTGCTCAGCTCTGGGAAGGCGTGGGTTTTTCCTTTGGGGTTATCTGTGTGTCCTCGCTTCTGGGACATCCCCATGTTTCACCCAGTCCTCTTGGTCTTCAGTTCAGTGGAGTAGTTTCTCAGATGTAAAGTTCCAGGGCCTGGGGAAGGGGGTGGGGTGCACACTCGTGTATAGAGTCTACCTACAGAGCTGAGTGACTGTTATGAATTTCCGTGGCTGTGGATCCAGAGCCCTGGCTAAAAATGTCTACTTCTGTGTGTGATAACGACTTCCTGACTTTTACATAAACCATTTTCGAATGTAAGAAGACTCCCAGCTTCCACTAGTCCAAAGGCTGAGAATGTCATCAAATGGCAGAGACCACCTGGAACACACTTGCCTGCTTTGCTAGGACACATCTCCCTATTTGCTGCAACCCACTTGCCTGGTGTTTTTACCTGAAGGGACTCTGGCCAGCTGGAGCAAGGTGAGCATGGCTCAGGCAGGCCTTGCCCTTCTCCCCCATTCCCTCAGCCTTGCTAAAAACTGTTGGACTACATTCCTAAAGCTGGCCATGAAAATCTAGTCCCTTATTTAGCCACTTCCTCCTCCTGAGGCTGATTACCAAGGTCCAGCTATCAACGTATTGAAGTTCAGCAATCAAAAGCGCCCCTTTCGGCTCACTCAATTAACATGCCCAAGTAAACTTCAACACCCCATCCCAACACTCTCATCTTACCTCTGAAAACCACCATTTTCCTATGGTGCCACGCCTGTCTCCTCTGTATCCAGAGGCAGTCCTTTGTCCCCTCCAAGCCAAATATTCCACTCTCTCTCCCTTGTTCCCTTCCCTTTCTCCCTAGTCCTCTGTCTCCTGTCTTTGTTTCTTATTCCTTGTCCTCTGTCCCTCTAGGGTACACAAATTTCCTTCATGCTGAGAACTTGGTCTTGGGGGATACTGGGCTGATAATGATCTTTTTACCATCAACATATTTAAAGTGGAAACTTAAGGGTTCTTTGGGAAGTCGGTTGGATGATGTTTTGCTGGGACAAACTTGTGAAGGAATATTTCGCTGAAGCAGACACACACAGGAGAGAGGATGTTCTGCTAAAGCAAGCACACGAAAGGACACGTGATGAAGGACCCCTTGCTAAGGACTTGCACGTATTGGTCTGCCTTACATTGTGTAGTTGAGCTGCATTTGTCGGGTTTCCATAAAGAGAAATGCATCCAAAAAACTTCTGGTGGTGTGCTGGAATTTCTTGCGGCTTCCTTGGACTTGGGCTGATTGGATGTACACGCTGAGGCAAGAGTTATAGAGGCCACGTGATGTTTAGAGAGTATAACTAGGACTCCACGGAGTGAGAGAGACAGAGCTTGGCTTGCTGGTACAACTAGCTGTGCAATGCTTGTGGGTCTCAAGTCTCCGCTGATCTTCACTTCCCTGAGGCAGAGCCGAGAAAGGCAGAATGGATTTTTTTTTTTTTTAAATTGCAGTCAGATAGTCTCAAAAGCAGAAAACACATCAACTATTTTATGAGGGGGAAAAACTACACTTGCATAATGTGGGATGTCAGGATTTTAAACAAAGTAGCTGATAAGGTGTGAGATGGGAACAGGAATTAAGAGTGGATTGGGTCAGCAAAAGTGCGAAGCCCTGGAACCAAGACTTGTGCTCTTGTCTCACGCATGCAGCAAGGCTGCCAGACAAGGAGGCTGGATGTTTTTGACAAGATACAAGAGCTGAGGCTGAGGACTGTAAGGCAGAGTGTCGCAGGATTTCCCCTGTCCAATTACATTAAAATATTAGTGCAGCAGGAGGCCTGTGATTGGACCGGGAAAAGGGAGGCAGAGCTAGGGTTTTACAGGGGCAGAGAGTGACAGAGAAGAGGGAAAAAAGCAAGATGGAGGACAGACAGCAAGAAGATCCTTAACCAGCATGGCTTTAAATAGCCACAGGTAGATATGATTTCATAAAGGATAGAATAATTGGGATAAGCCAGGTGGTGGTGACACACGCCTTTAATCCCAGCACTTGGGAGGCAGAGGCAGGTGGATTTCTGAGTTCGAGGCCAGCCTGGTCTGCAGAGTGAGTTCCAGGACAGCCAGGGCTATACAGAGAAACCCTGTCTTGAAAAACCAAAAAAAAAAAAAAAAAAAAAAAAAAAAAGTTGGGATAACTTGTCTAATCTAGGTGGGCAGCTTGTACCATTATCAATTGGCCCTGAAATTATTGTGTGGGCATCTTGTGAATTGAGAATTTATTGATATATAATTCTGACTTGTTAATTATAATCGTCTAGAATTTCCTTTCTATCAGGTTGCTGGGTGTTGTGGTGGCTGACCATGAGGTGGACAGTCGCTGCGTGGGGCTGGCGTGGCAGTGAAGGGAACTTGGGAGTGCTAGTCCTGCCGGAGACTTGGCGGGAGAGAGTAGTTGGATGGAGCATGGAAACTTGGCAACAGCAGAGAGAGCGTCTGCTGTCCTCCAATGACCAGATTCTACCATTTTATACATGGGAGTGGATGTTGGCACCGAAGAGACGGCTCACTGGTTAAGAGCCCTCACTATGTTGTGAGGATTGAAGTCAGATTTCAGGACCCATGTCAAGAAGCTCATAAATGCTTGTAACTCCAACTCTAAGGGTCTGACACCTTATCCTGGCCTCTGTGGGTACCTCCACACACATATGCACATATTCACATATAGACACACAAACAAAAAAAAATTCCAAAAGATGGGGCTGGAGAGGTGGCTGAGAGGTGAAGAGCACTGGCTGCTCTTCCAGAGGTCCTGAGTTCAATTCCCAGCAACCACGTGGTGGCTTATAACTATCTATAATGAAATCTGGGGCCCTTTTCTGGTGTGTAGGCCTATATGCATACAGAACAGTGTATAATAAATAAATAAATACATAAATAAATAAATAAATAAATTTTAAAAAAAATTACAAAAGAAAGAAATTGCTGGTAGAGTGTTATCTGAGCTTTCCCTTCTCCACTCTTCTACATTCTTCCCAGGCCTCCTCTCTTCCCTTCTCCCCATTATACAGTTATAGTAACATCTATCTACCAACATTTCTCCAACCAGATCCCACTTGCTAATAGCTAGTGGAGCTATGAATTCACCAGGAGACTCATCCATCCCTTTGGTTATCACACTTGTGATCCAATGGACTCTCCATAGTGCCAACTGCTGGGAGCCAAGCCTTCAACACCATTAGGGCCTTCCATATTCTATGCCACCCACGGCAGGAACCTTTTATTAGTGGCACACAGAGAGATGTAAGAGCGGGCAGGGAGACAGCTGGGAACAAGCACGCGGAGGAGATACAGACACAGCCATTTGTCCTTTTAGTGGAACTTGTCATTGTGAGAGGTGACTGTTCTTTGGAGTTGTTAAGGAGCACACAAACAGCATTTCTGATAGAAAAAGTACCAAAGGGAGGACACAGAAGGATTCCAACTTGCAGAGGGCAGGGTGCTCTCCACTGAAGGGTCAGCAGTCTGGACAGTGAGGTCTTACTTTCTGTTGTGGGGTGTCTATCAGAGAAGACTCCTCAGACATGGATTTAAGCCAATATAAAGTCTTTATTAGCCCACTAGTGACTAGGTTGGGTTTTCAGGATCCTAGTGTAGTATCAAGCCTTTCTCCAGGTGAGCATTTCAACACATGCATGGTTGCACACACACACACACACACACACACACACACACACTCACTCACACAAATATCCTGGGTTGACATACTTCACTTATCAAGAACAGTTAGCCAGAAGCAGAGCTACAGAAGCCAAAAAGCAAGGTTAGCACGTGTAGAGACTTCCCCACATCTGTCGACTTTGATGGAGTAGATCTTTGTTTTTATTTTGCCTGGTGGTGCTGTCATAACGCTGTCTATTTATTGGCTTACATCTATATTTAACTAGTCTTCTCTGGTGGATAGCCCACAGCAGTTCTGGGGGTCCTTCTGAGATTCCTCAGAGACTAGACCTAGAGACACTGGGAGTCTCAGAGCCCCTTTGAAATGAGGAAGAGTGTGGTGGTCAGGGGACTTCTAGGGGATGCGCAACCTGAGATGTTCCAGGTTCCCAGGACTCCCTTTGATCAACCACTGTCTATCAAAAGGGAACACATTAAAAAGTTGCCTTGAGGGCATCTCTAGGACATGCCAGAGACCTGGGAATGGGGAGGCTCCCAAGGAATCAATGGGGTAACCTTAGCTGAGACTCACAGCAGTGGGGATAGGGAACCTAAAAAGACCACCGTCTGTAGGTAGGCAAGAACCTCATTGGAATGCTAGGGATGCCAACCCATCCACAACACGTTCGACCCAAAATTTATCCCATCTACAAGAAATTCAGGGATAAAGATGGAACAGAAACAGAAGTCACAGCCAGCCAATGACTGGCCCAGCTTGAGACCCATCCTATGGGTAAGTACCAATCCCTGACACTATTAATGATACTCTGTTATGCTTGCAGGTAGGAGCCTAAAACAGATGCTGATACCCACAGTCAAACACTGGATGGAGCTCAGGGACTTTTGTGGAAGAGTTGGGGGAAGAATTGAGGGCCTCAAAGGGGACAGGAGCTCTACAGGAAGACCAACAGAGTCAACTCATCTGGA
>JADRCD010221391.1:7763-18539 GCA_019843815.1 Montemys delectorum
TTCAGGGACATCATCACGAACAAACCTTGGGAAAGCAGTCTTCACCTTGCTAAGTAATCTTGTGTGCTTTCCTTCAGCGATACCGTTTATTCATTTTCCCTGGACTCTGACTTCGATGTGCCTGTTCCTCCTTCTGGGCTCAGCACTTTCAGTTGCAGAACAGCAAAGCACCTGAGTTCTCAAAGGTCCTTGGCATGTGCATGAGACAGCAGAGTAAAGACCAAGAGTTTGCTCTTTCTCTCTCAAGGACATAGGCAGATGGGCATCTCCTATGGAAATCCAGATGGGCTTCATGTGGCTGGCTCAAGAAGCAACACAGAACCGTATTTCTTATTTTTTTTTTTTCAGAAAGAGAAAACTTCTACTATATGGAAGGCGCGAGATACGCTCTCCTTTGCGGAAACAGGACAGATGCTGGGTAGGTGGGGCCAATGCTTTCTTCTAGCATGTCTTTAACGCTCATTGAATGAGTATTTGTTTTGCTATTGTTCTCAGTTGTCCATGTTTTCTTACTTTGTTATCAAAGCTAGCAGGGGAGCTGTTTTATTCTTTTTGAGAAGATTCTCGCAAAATTCTATCGATTGCAAGTCTTAGAAACAACAGATATGTATTTCTTACTTGGGCAGACTTGACACTAGCTCTACTGCCCCATAGGTGGTGTTTTTTTTTTTTTTCTGTATTCTCATAGTGGAAGTGGGACGAAGCCTCTCAGCTTTCCTCTGTAAAAGCATTAACCGCACACATGAGGCCTCATTTTGGTCAAGTCAGTCATTAAGAGCCCCACTGGTACTACCATAACCTTGAGGTAAAATTCCAAAATACTGACTTTGATAAAAATGAGAAGTGTGTAGCATGAAATACGATTGATTCAATTTTCTAGAAAAGCAATAGGTGGATTTTAGAGTGGCTTATTGTAGTTTTTAAGGAGCTAGGTCACCATATGGCTAGAACTCCAGCTCACACTTGCTGACTTAGATGCTTTGCTTTACCGCTTTGCTCTCAGTAGAGATGATGTACCACGTACTGTTCATAGCCTCATTTCTTTTTTGTTTTTAACCCTTACATGCTAGGAATTAATTACATCCCTATAGAAGATAAAGTACCCTTGTATAGTTTATATATACAACTTTGGGTGACTGCCAAGTTTTATTGCTCAGTTTCCATTCTATCCTCAAAACCAGCTTTTGGGTCCTTCTCTGTGTAACTTCTTATTCAGTAGTCCTCCACTTTAAATACATTCTGTAGACCTTGTGAAGGCATCTGACTATGAATGTTAATCGAAACCAGATGGTATTTCACCTCCAGTGCCATAGTTATTAGCATGGTAAGCTACTCCAAATTAGGAGATGAGCATAAGACCCAGCATGCCTCTGCTCTGAGTCTTAGGGTTTCAGTCCAGCAAGCCTCCATGCACAAGTATTTTTAAACCACTTCTTCCATTATATGTCTAAGGCCTGTGGCATGGCCAATTCCCAAATAATGTGGAGAGAGAAACTACACAGAGCCTTGGAGAGAAGAAAATAGAATTTATTGAGCCAATACCATAATAATGAGCCACATTACTCCAACCTTACATAGATAAAAGTTTGAGACCTCCCTGAAAGGGAAAGAAATAAATATTTAATGTGCTCTTTTCCCCCAAGTGCTAGCTCTGCTTTTCAATTATTAATGTGACAAATGTCTTCTCACCCTTAAATAATGGGAACTAAGGGTCTGAGGTGAGATCACTTGAAGATTAAGCCTTCAAACATTGTACTTTATTTTTATCAGTGCTATTTTGTAACATTTATACTTCCACTATGACATTCAGAGAGTTTTATGTCCCTCCACCCTCCCCCTCTCTCCCTCTCTCTCTCTCTTTCTCTCTTCCTCTCTCCTATCCCTCCCCTCTCCTCCTATCTTTTTATTTTACTGTGTTATGGCTTGAACTCAAATACTCAAAATACTAGACAGTTTACCACTAAGTCAAACCTTTAACTTCTTCAATCTGATTTTGAGCAGCAAAATTATGAATAATAATAATACATTATACTCTTAAAATTGCAAATTATTGTTGCCATGGTGATTGTAGATATGTGAATGATGCATGAATTAGCCTAATTTAGGCACTCAACAATGTATAAATATTTAAAGCATATGTGATGAATATATACATTTTTTCAATTGAAATCAATCATTGAACAATGGCTTTTTGAAAGCCAATTTGAAGGTACTTAAGATTCCCTTTCAACACTTTTCATGTGCATCAACCTGAAATACAACTGATTTTTAGTGTTTTCTGTAAAAAGAAAATTGATTGACTTTATACAAGGGGCTCTCTCTGTGCTCTTGAGCAGAAGGGAGGTAGTATTTATAACTGGCCCACTGCTTGAAAGCTACTTGATAGCAAACATTTTTCCCTTTCTTTGTTTTCTTTAGCCAGTGCCCGGAAGGTTATGTGTGTGTAAAAGAGGGCACAAATCCTGACAATGGCTTCACAAGTTTTGACAATTTTGGCTGGGCCCTACTTGCTATGTCTCGATTGATGACGCAGGATTACCCTGAATTACTTTATCACCAGGTAAGAAGAGATATTCTGAACTGCACATGATAAAGGCAGCTTCTCCACCTTTGCAAAATACAGGCTAAAAGGTAAGTCAAGTTGTGAAAAAGAAATTGCAAACACACACACACGCGCGCGCGCGCGCACGCACACACACACACACACACACACACACACATCGAAATAAAAACTTCAAAAATAAATCTTTAAATTTTTTTGAATGATGTATTTTTGACATAGACACTGGTTGATAATGGATTCCTAAATGGAAATCAAGCTTATATATGAGGTACAATTGTATTCTGGGATTTTTCTTTGTTTGTTTCTTGTTTGTTTTTGTTTTCTGTTATTGTTGCAATTTTGTTTTGTTTTATTTTGTTTTGTCTTTTGAGACAATGTCTCTCTGCAAAAGCTCTCTCTGTGTAGATCGTATGACCTTGGACTCAGAGATTCCTACCTGTCTCTGCTTCCTAAGAGCTGAGATTAAAATAGTGTGCCAAAAGAAAGTTATGAAAATGTTGGATGTAACATATTTTTTGTGTGTGTAAACTGGTTTCTTATGCCTATTATGTTAGTGTTTACATTTTTATTCCTTAAGATATATGTCTGTGCTGCTTATTGAAACAGGTTAAGTGTTATTGATGTTTTACTAAATTATACTACTTCAAAATCCTTTTTATTTTTATTTTTTGATCTTTGAGCTTTTGCTCAAAGCCCCTGTGTATGATGTAATGTTTTTTTAAGATCCCTGCTGTACTTGGTAATGGAATAAGTCATTTTCTCAATGATTCTTTTCTTGAAGTTGTTTCCATGTATATTTCAAACTCCAAAAAATTTAAAGTTTCCTTCTATTATGGTCAAGAGTCATATTCACTTTTTTAACTTTCCTTTACCCATTTCAGAGAGAAAGCAGTGTACACTTATCCCCATGATGTGATATCTTAAGTATTTTTTCAGATATTTCCATCACTAAGAAATAAACTTCCCCAAAAGGATTTTCTTTTCATTTGAGAAAAACAACAATAAGTTATATGTGACCTATAACAATCTGAATACTAATGAAGGCCTTGATATTTTATATACATTCAAGGGTGTGTTATAAAACTGTCCAGTTAAGATTGTTTTAAAGTCAACCTCATGCCTCTTCAAGTAAACAGGGAACAGAATTTGGGAGTCATTCGGGTTTGGGGTCTACTCATGACATTCATTTATGATTCCTGCATTTTTATTGTATAATAATTGCTTTGATTTGATACTAGATTTTACTTAGCATTCTCATAAACTCAATTGATCAAGGCTCAGGTATTTTGTAGTTGTTTCCAAATAGTACAGTTCATGTTTTAGGCAACATTATGTTTGGCCCCAGTATTCCTTGAGAATCATTAGTAAAACTCATGAAGAGAGTTGAATTTAACAATATAGTGAAAGTTAAATGTGGATATACCATTTGCTAAGTGTATGCATTGCTTCATGTTATCCTCATACAAATACTAGGAAATCAGTTCTAGAATTAGCCAATCTTAAACTGAGATGTAATAAAACAATAATTTTCTCATAATTATATGCTAACAATGATTTATACCTTTAGTCTGTATAGGTGGTGCACAACTATAATGCCAGTCACTGAAGCAGGAAGTTTGAAGCTACCTGGCCTAAGCTATATAATATCTGTTCTCTTTAAAAAGGAGAGTTATTTTAGCCTATATTGTAGCCTATATTATAATATGTTAAAAATCTAATCTTTAATTACCTAAAGGCATAAATTATGCTTTGATTACATTGTATTTGTGACTAAATAATTTTTATAACAAAAACTAATTTTCATCTTAAAAGAGGAAAACATAGAGAAAGATAATAATGCTTCTCTCTGTCTTTATGTCCCGCCTTTCTGCAGATCCTCTATGCTTCAGGAAAGGTCTACATGATATTTTTTGTTATGATCAGTTTCTGTTTTGCCTTCTATATGACAAGTTTGATCTTAGGCATACTCACTATGACCTATGAAAAGGAAAAGCAGAGTGCTTCTGAGGAATCCAGAGACGTGGATCCTAAATGTCAACAGACTGTGAAAGAACTTGAGGAAGAAAATGAAGCAGCTGAGGTATAAATTTGTGCTTCAAAGATTCATAGTATTAGAGGAACTTCTCAAAGTTTTGGAGTGTGTGGTCTTCTGACAGATGATTATAGCTGTGCATGGTATCCTATCAGGAAAACAAGTACTTTTGCTGGGGCAGGTAAGATGGCAATTCAGATAAGGGCATATACTGCTCTTACAGATGTCGAAGTGATGCACGGTATCCACATGAGTCAGTAGAGCCTCCTATAACTATAGCCCCAAGAGTCATTCTCTTCTGGACTCCACATGCACATGTTTGTGTTCCAAAGAATACAAACAGTGCAATCACATACATGTACGCACACATGCAAACACACATACATATAATAACATAGGACCACTAAATTTTAAAAATATTTCATAATGCTTTCACTAAAAAGGCCTTACTTTTGCTTTCTTACTTTACTCTTTTGTATGTACTTGACCTATTTTTATATAGTGTGTTAAGAATGACCAATGTATTTAGGTATTTCATATGTATGATTATTGACCCAAATTTGCATTACTACTATTGAGAAAGTCTTAATATGTCGTGTTCTTATAACTTGATGTTTTTCTAATGGAGGTTTGTTAATTCGAACATGCTTCAGGTAGCACATCAGAATTAGCTTTGAAGAGTGTGCTCAAATGTAAATAATGGCCTCCTTAATTTTTACCTTAAATTTCTTAATAGTTTAAAAGTACTGCACTAAAGTTACAAAATGAAAAAATGAAAGTAAAATACAGAAAAAGTAAATGAAAAGAAAAAAGAAAAGAAATAAACCTCTGACCTGCTCAATAAGCAAAGGTCATCATAGTATATGGAATTATTTTATCCATGGATGATTTAATTTTTGATAGTAAAGCTAACAATATTTTAATATTTATATATTTTATTTACTTCACTTATAATATTTTATTTTGATTTTAAATCCTCTAGTCTCATACTGAATAACTTCAAGATTGTTAGCCTTCTATAAAAATGCAGTGGTGGTGCACGCCTTTAATCCCAGCACTTGGGAAACAGAGAAAGGCAAATTTCTGAGTTCGATGGCCAGCCTGGTCTACAAAGTGAGTTCCAGGACAGCCAGGGCTATACAGAGAAACCCTGTCTCAAAAAATCAAATAAAAAAAATCAGTCTATGAATCTATGAATCTGAAAATATCAGCAGAAGAGATGTTCAGAAAAATATATACCATCATTTTTAAATTGAATTAACCTTACATGTTTGAGTAAGAATAAGGGGACAGAGGAATGCAACAAGGAGTGCCTTCTGGCATTGCAAGTGATCATACCTCTTCCAGAAGACTGGAAAATACTCAAAATTGAAACAGAAAACAAGAGTTCGAGATGAAGTACACTTTGGAAGTATTTTATAGAACAAGAATAATACAGCTGAGGTAAAATACAAGACCAACAAGCAATTAGAGCTTAATTATACCTTAATTAGAAATTGTAGAAAGGTTAGATGAGAGGTTTATTAATACAAAAAATTCCAACTTAATCAAAAGCTGCTGAAGGCTAACCCCAATGGGCTCTGGGAACTTGAATAACAGGATGTTGGAATGTACCCAATGACTTCATAGGCTTTTGTGTTCATAACATGCATGCCATTGAACAAGAGGCAATTATGAAATGTATGAACAAAACATGTACAAAAAAAGGCTTTTATCACTTATAAGTAAAATGTAAGAAAGAAACTTACAAAAAATTTCTGTCCTTCACATTAAACTTGAAGGGTCTGAAGGAAATGTTGACTGGGTAATTTGTTTTAAAGTGACATTTCAGAAACTCAAGTGCATGTCACTACATCTTATTGTATCCAACAGCTTAACAATACTTCCCTTATTCCTAGATGAAATGTTCTATTAGCATTGATTATGAAATAGCTCTGATTATGAAAGAGCTTTGGCATTTCCTAATATATTTTTCACTTAGTAAAATTTGGTTTTACTAAAGATTTTCTGGTGTTTACTAAAATCTTTCAGTTATAAAGACTTTCTTTCCTGGAAGAATCCTAGAACATTTTTCATGTACACTTTTATGGCAAATGAGAATAGAATCCATTTTTATAAGATCTCTTTGTTTTTCCCTTGGTCTTTATACATAAAAACATGTCAGGAGAGAAGAATTCAATTATTGATGATCTTTTGAAATTAGGTCAATTTCAAACTCTAAAGATGGACTTACAAAGAGAAGGACTACATGGGACAAATTCTCATACCATAGGAATTTTATTGACTAAGAGTGTGGTATTACAGTCACACAAATGTAGATTTCAGTTCAGTTTAATCACTTGATATATGCATGATATTCACCAATCTATCACTCTTGGGAAACATCAGCTTCCTTATCTAAAATTATATATTATCTGTCATATAGGTGATATGAAGTCCAAATTAAACACCCACAAAACACTGTATGAGGAAAAATTGTTATGAAAAAGACACATTATTAAGGTCATCATCAGTGTCATAGAGCTTATAAAGATAACTTAGATTTATCACAACCAGCAAACTACCAATACTTACTTGATCTTTGTTTTGTTGTTGTTGTTGTTTTCATTTCATTGTTCATATAAGGTTTCACAATGTCATTGAGACTAACCTAGAATCCAGTCATGTAGCCCAAGAAGTTCATAAACTCAACCTCCTTCCCCCTGCTCCATCGGGCAGAATTACAGGCATAAACTCCCACATCCAGATACAACACATAACATTTATAGGAAAAAAACTTCATGATATATGCAAACTAGTTCATAAGAGTATAGTGTTAATTTTATGAGACATTTACTTAGTCTATGCCACCCTTTTTGCAAACTGCATAACATATGTTATACTGCATTATATTTATGCCAATACTTTGAGATAC
The DNA here is from genome assembly GCA_019843815.1 of Montemys delectorum. Lineage (NCBI taxonomy): Eukaryota > Metazoa > Chordata > Mammalia > Rodentia > Muridae > Montemys > Montemys delectorum. The sequence continues at coordinate 15,273 of JADRCD010221391.1, forward strand.
AGTTTCCAAAATCTTAAGTGAGAAAAATTGAGGGCTGGTCTCCAAGAAGCATGTGTAGAATGAGACACAATATAAAATCATATGTTATAAATGCTCACATTTATTTTTAATCAAATTTAATGCACATCTATTAATGATTATAAAAGATCAGAGACAAAGTATGGAGAACAAATGAAAGAGAATATAAGGACAGGGAGTAATCTGAATGGAGAAAAGCACAGTAATGTGAAATTCTTACAGCTCGGGCTATAGTTAAATAGTAACATTAATGGAAGAATATAAAGTCAGTTACTACTATGCCCATCATTTGATAGATACTATTGAATTCCAGTGCTCCAAGTAATTCTCGTTGAGGACTGACAGCTACAAACATTGATCTGTACACACTGGTACTAGATATTATTTACCAGTGGGTTGAAGCCATTGCTCATCACTTGACTACTTAGTTTTCTTAAAGGCAAATTGTGTTCCTATATCAGTTTTTAATCTCATTAATAAAATGTTTAAAGGCAGAGCCAGTGAGATGACTCAACACAGAAAAGTCCTTGTCATATAAACCTGATGATCTGAGTTTGAGCCCTAGAACCTATGTAAAAGTGGACTGAGAGAACCAAACTCACAAAGCTCTGCTCTTACCTCTGCACACAGAGGTGCACACACACACAAACACACACACACACACAGTACATATGCACACATGCACTCAATACACACAGTCACACATATACACACTGTACTATTATCATTTTGACACAAACAAAAATTGAAAGTAGATCTAGAAGGAATCTCTAGGCCAGTTTGATTGAGAGTAAAATAACAGGCAAGACAAGCCATACATCTCAACAATCCCTGGGAGAAAGGAAGGGGATACATAGAAAAAGAATCATGCTGTTTTAAGTTAGGCAGAAAGTTCGAATGTGATACAGAAAAAAAAAGAAATGAAATGAAATATTATACTTTTTTAATTCATTAATTTATTTGTTCACTTCACATTTCAATGGCAGCTCCCTGCCTTCTTGAGGTTCCCCACTTCACACAACCCTTTCCCCATCCCTTTCTCCTCTTCTCCTCTGAGCACATCAACTCTCTTACTCTGAGTTTAGACAAAGCTGCTCTGTTAGAGGAACAGGATCCACAGACAGGCAACAGAGTTAGGGGCAATCCCCTCTTCAGAGTCACCTGCATGAAGACCAAGCTGCACATCTGCTACATATGCTAGGTCCAACCCCTGCATGCTCTTTACTTGGTGGTTCGGTCTCTGAGAGCCCCCAAGGGTCCAGGTTACTTGACTCTATTGGTCTTCCTCTCCAGGTCCCTTTGATGGGCCTCAAAGCAGCTGTGATCCACAGCAACAGTTGTAGTATTTCCATTTAGTATTTTAAATACTTACAGGATCATTTGTGAAGCTTCCATCTCTAACTGTACTAGGGATATTTGGGATGTGTTGCAAAGACTATGATGATGAATTAGCCCAACTTTAATGACCTGTAATCTGTTGGAATCTGTCTATCTAACAATTCTTTTGACTCAGTTGCAAAGCACTATGATTCTAAAGTGACACAGTTTACAAAAGTAATTCTCTCATACACCATTAGGAACTGGTAAAACTTCAAGAACAGAATGGAATATTTAAATACCAAGGTAAAATGAAAGTAATTTCAAAGGTGGAGGTTACCTTTAAACTGACAACCTTATAACATTTATCTGATTAATCTATTTGGTATTGGCAACACTCTAAATATTGGGGATAAGGTGTGATAAATGTAATGGCAGTATAATATTTGCACAAAACTCTAGGTCTAAGAAGGAGAAAAATTATGAATCTTTCAGAAGTCCAGAGTTATCTCCAGAAGAAAAAGAAATTATTTCCTGATATTCTTACCAGGAAATACCATGGCACTATAGATATTATCCCCTTGCCAAAAACTGAGCTATGTCTAATGTGCCTGTTAATCTAATTGCTTGTCATCAAAGGACCATATGAGAGAGGCACAGATTAAATTAGAACTAAAGGAGCTAAATAAGGACTGTAGAAAGTTCTAAAGAATAAGTGATTTAATATCTTTAACATATAAATCATTTGAAAAAATATGTTAAAATCATAAATAATTAGAATATCTACCAGTTTTGTGCAATGTGTGAAACTTATTTGTATTTTGCTTAGAACAGCTCAGCTATAGTATAATGTTTTTGGACAAAAGATAAAGTTAAATATAAGAGTTGGAAATTGTTTTGGATAATATTAAGAAACTACTATTATAGGTTTTGATAATTAGAATTGTGATATATTCCTTTAAAATGATCTTAGAAATAATATCACATCTGAGTTTCATTTACATAGCTCCATAAAATTAAAAGAAACTGAAAGATAGAGTCTATCATACGCTGTTAATTGTTAAGACTTGTTTGGGCTCACCCCAATTCTTTCCTCTCCCACATAGATAATTATCTCTACTGATTGTTCTTTGGTGTGAGTCCAGTAAATTGTTTTTGTCTAAAGCAGCTCCATGAGAACCAACTCCTATGTCATAAGTGATCACCTGAGATATTATATATCTTATACATCAGAAAATATAATCTTTATGGAGATGATTACCTGAGAAATCCTTGTCAGATCATAGAAATAATTTTCACTTCTGTTAGTTTTTTTATCTTAGAAATTTATAAGAAGGAACTTCAATTTGATATATAAGATTGTAATTCAGCTAAAATGTTTTCTTGAATATGGGCAGTTTGATTAAATAACTCATGTGAAATTCCTAAATTTTACTTTACATTTTAACCTAATTATAAAGTGAAGTGAAGCTCAGTAGATCTGATGAGTCTCATTCTCATGATGAAACTCAGCATGTGATATAGTTCATCTTAATATCCTCCGCCTCTAGCTATGAAATTTGATTAATGCAGTGATTTCATTGATATCTATTTGGCCACATCAGATGTACATATCACAATTTGTCAAATAGCAGAATATGCATACCAGGGTCTCGATTTTGGAAGACTGTGGCTGCTGATTTGTGAAACAGTAGTTCCTATGACAGTTTTAACATTACTGAGTAAGAACATCAACATACTGTCATGGGAGGTTTCTTTGGTTCTTCCTGTGATGTTACAATTGGGTAAAACTGAAGCATCCACACCAAAGCTTTTGGTTTTAGAGTAATGTTCTACTGCAAGAACTATTTTAAAATTACTTAAAAGATTCTCAAGATGCAACTAAACCCAATACCCTGATTTCCATCCCAGGGACCCACATGGTGAAAAAAA
>JADRCD010221391.1:18939-43946 GCA_019843815.1 Montemys delectorum
TAAGACTACTAAACTCATTACCTACCACACATATTCTATCCAAACAGCCCTTTAAATACACTCCACAACCTTAGATTCTTCAAGATTTATCTAATCATGTCCAAATAATTCCAATTTATTGATTGACTTGGCCACATTATAAAGTTAGTATATCTTTGAACAAAAATATTGTGGTTTTACGTAAATATCCTCATTACACAGAATCATAATTGTCAAATGGATATTTCATAATAACTTGGTAATTGTTTTAAATTACTTTTTGTATATAAATAGTACTGCCAACACATTTACTATCCTGCTCTATTTATTGTTCAGCTCAGAGTGACAATTTTGATTGCCTTCCAATTTTATCATTTATTTTCCAGCAAATTCTAAATAATTCTAGTACAGCAATAATACCATAAGAAGGGCCAGTGATTAAACACAAAAAGCCCATGGAAGTAAATATCTGTGAAGGTCAATTTCCATACTCTGTTAATATCATGTTGTAATGATATGATGGTGGGGAGAATGCTACTACTAAACCCATTAACCTTCTTTTAGATGAAAACTACACAAATAGAAATGAAGAAAAGATCTCCAACTTCCATAAACACCACCTTGGATATACTGGAAGACACTGCCCTTGGACACAAAGAAGGTAAAGGAAAACACTACCTGAACACTGCACAGTATTGAACAATTCTCTGTATTGAACTATTTGAAAAATCAATTCTTAAATTATTGAGCAGTTCATTTGGAGTCTAGGGAAGGACAAGCAAAATATAAGTAACACTATGAGGATATTAAGATGAGCACTATATGAAAATTCGGAATAAGGTGTCTTCAACATTAGAACATGTCATTAAAAGGTATCAAGGTACAGTCACAGACTGCATATGGTACCAGTTGCAGTTGAAAGGAACAGAAAGAGCTGTAAAGAGCTAGAATTAAATAATGTCTGTGTGATATCAATTTCAGTAGTTAGCATAAGCATTTTGTAGCCACCTCCTGTTGCTATTGCAGTGGGCTAAGTTTGAATATCTTCTGAATGTCCATAGGAACAGGGTCTTTTAATTAATTGCTTATTGCTTGCAGTTTCCCATGGTTCACGGATTTTTCACCACAACTAAAACATATAAAAAATAAATAATGTGTTAACTGACTGTTATGTTAGTGAATCTCAGTGCAGCTTCAGACTGTTAGTACTTTTGTTGGGATGAGAAGATAGACCTGGACCTCTGGGGCAGAAGTCATTGTCCTGATCTCATGTTCTTCAAAGATCATCTGTAAAATCACAATATCTCAGAGTACTTTATATTCATCTATTTTTTTTTTACATTTAACCAGTGCTTCTTTAACATAGAAAATTTCAAGACCTAATCTAATATAAAGTATAAAAATCTAGCAATTAAAAAAATCATCTTATTCTCGCCCATACTTGGTTTATGAGAAATTTGTGCTTTCCTAATAATACATGTTTGTCTTCATTTACAGTACATTTTTCTAGCTCAATAGTTACAACAAAATAAAAGGCATAGATTTCACTTTGCTATGTATTAGTTTAGACCATTCATATATGCTAATTCCACATACAAAATCAAGATCTGTAGAGCTCTTTGTATGAAAGTGTTAAATTTGTCTACTATCAAGAATTTAACATTTTTAATAGTTTTGATAGTTAACTTTTCTCATCTTTCATTTCAGAACCAGAAACATCCAGGAAGAAATGCCCATTGTGTTGGCATAAGTTTGCTAAAACTTGCTTCATCTGGAAATGTTCTCCCTGTTGGCTAAAACTGAACGAGTTTGCTAATAGAATTATAAAACACCCATTGGCTGATCTGTTTCTTGTCATATGCGTTATTTTAGACATATGCTTCCTGGCCCTAGAACATTTTCCAATGAGTGAGGAGTTCATGTATCTCCTTTCATTTGGAAATTTGGTAAGAACTCATCATTCATTGTTTTCATTCATAGTTTCAGGTTTTTGTAATTTTGTAATTGTTATCCTTATTGATTAATCTTACAACCCTACTATGTTCACTTCAGCCCCTATATTGTAAATAGTGTTATCATCAAAAGTTTGACAATCAGAATTCAAAAGTCTATCATTTACATTTGGCATACTACCCTGCCTCCTAGCAATAAAATTAAATGGAAATGATTTATTGTTTAATCCTTCCCAAACATATATTATAGGGATGGATATCCTATAAGGAGCATGGACCAGGAGTATGGTAATATCAATGGAAGATTTCTTCTGTGTTCTGAACCCTGACGACAGCAGTACATGGACCATTTGTTTCAACTGTTTCTATTTATATTAGATTGGTGTTTATCATTTTAACAGTGTATTTTTGAGATTTGTGTATAAGTTTTCAAATATGACACAAAATTAAAATAGATTTCTCTAAAGTTATGGAGATGTTAACACTCAAAACAAATGAACGTTGCTTAAATTTTTTAACTGCATTTTGTTATTTAGTTGCGAAGTACTATACACTAAACAAGCCAGCAGTCCATTTCAAAATATACATTTACTTGATACTATAGTAACAGGCCACTGAAGACATGGCTTAGTGGTTAAGAGTGCATAGTGTTCTTGTAGAAGACCTAAGTTCAGTTCCTAGAGCACCTAGCACCCACATCAGGCAGCTCACAACTGCCTGTAACTCCAGGTTCAGCATGGTTCTTATTCTTTTGGTCTCTGCATGCATCTGCACTTACACAAACACAAACACATACACAGTATTGTTGTCTCGTTTTTTCGGGGGGTGGGTGGGGAGTGGTTGGTTTTTGTTGTTGGTGGTGGTGGTGGATGAGTGGTTTGGTTTTTGTTTGTTTGTTGAATTTTCTTTCTTTTAAAATTTTTTACTGGATATTTTATTTATTTACATTCAAATATTATCCCCTTTCCTGGTTTCCCCTCCAGGAACTCCCTCTCCCATGTTCCCTCCACCTGCTTCTATGAGAGTGTACCCCCACCCACCCACCCACCCACTCCTGCCTTCCCACCCTGGCATTCCCCTACACTGGGGCATGGAGCCTTCCCAGGACCAAGGGCCTCTCCTCCCATGATGCCTGACAAAGCCATCCTCTGCTACATATGTGGCTGGAGCCATTGGACCCTCCATGTGTACTCTTTGGTTGGTGGTTTAGTTCCTGGGAGCTCTGGGGGGTCTGGTTGGTAGATATAGTTGTTCTTCCTATGGGTTGCAAACCTGTTCAGCTTCTTCAGACCTTTCTACAACTCCTCCATTGGAGACCCCATGCTCAGTCCAATGGTTGCCTCTGTATTTGCCAGGCTCTGAAAGAGCCTCTCAGGAGACAGCTATATCAGGCTCCCTGTGAGCAATCAATTCCTGGCATCCACAATAGTGTCTGCTTTTGGTGACTGTATATAGGATGCATCCCCAGGTGTGACAGTCTCTGGATAGCCTATCTTTCAGTCTCTGCTCCACACTTTCTCTGTATTTCCTCCCATAAGTATTTTGCTCCCCCTTCTAAGAAGGACTGAAGTATCCACAATTTGGTCTTCCTTCTTCTTGAGCTTCACATGATCTGTGAATTGTATCTTGGGTATTCCAAGCTTTTTTCCTAATATCCACTTATCAATGACTGTATACCATGTGTGTTCTTTTGTGAGTGGGTTTTCTCACTCAGGATGATAATTTCTAGTTCAATTCATTTGCCTAAGACTTTCATGAATTCATCATTTTTAATAGCTGAGTAATACTCCATTGTGTAAATATACCACATTTTCTGTATCCATTCCTCTGTTGAAGAACATCTGGGTTCTTTTCAGCTTCTGGCTATTATAAATAAAGCAGTGATTTTCAAGACAGGGTTTCTCTGTGCAGACCAGGTTGGCTTGGATTTCAAGATCCAACTGGCTCTGCCACCCAAGTGCTGGGAATAAAGGTGTATCCCACTACCACCCTGCCAAACACACACATTTTTGATGAATAAATAAAATGGTTAAAATAATAGTTTAGAAATCACTGCCAGCATAACTTTTGACAGATCATTTCAGTAAGTTTATTCTGGAGGTTTTCTTGATCACGTATGTACTTTTTAAAGTTTATAATATAATTACAGCATTTCCCCTTTCCTCCTCTCAAACACTCCTGTGTAGCTTCTCCATGCTTCATTAAATTTATGGTCTATTTTTTTCACTAAGTGTCATTACATGCATACATACACATGTATAAGTATGTACTTCTTACATTCTTTCATATTGCCAAGGAAGCATTCACATGTAATCACTTTTATTCAGATACTCTTCCCTCAAGAATAGCTTTTATTAAATCATCATTTCCATACATTAGAGTTTGAAATAGAAAATTAGAGAAAATCCATGAATTTATTATAATACAGACCCTAAATCAACAAGGGCCTGAAAAGAACTGTGTAGCAGGTCGGGGTGTGGAGCTCTCTCCACACCATGGGCCTGTGTGAGTGTGGAGCTCCCTGGAAGTCACAGGCCTGTGTGCGAGTGTTAGCTGCAACTGGGAAAATGTTCTTACAATATGTTTGGTTTCCTTTCAGGTTGTTATTGGAATTTACACAATAGAAATGATTTTGAAGATAATCGCTATGCATCCATATGGGTATTTCCAAATAAGCTGGAATATTTTTGACAGTATACGTGTGTTTTTTGGATTAACAGAAATTTTCCTAGCAAGTTTTGAACTAATAGATATTTTTATATTAATCCCAGTAAGTAGAATTCAAGACAGAATTTTTATTTTATTGTAGTATATCTCATTTTCTTGAATATAAAATAGAAATACTAAAACATTTTAAAGTGGAAATATTAGATACCCTGTAAAATTAATTTAGTTCTGAAAATATTTAATGTTTTCAATGTATGTAAATGTGGAAGAATGTTAATGTTTAAAAAAACAAATATGTTATAAAGAAAAACAAAAACAAAGAGTGGTTGTTTATGCCCACCAGATATTAAAATTCAAGCCTGTCACAATAAGAAAAGTGCAATATTGACTGTGAATTAACAAGTAGGTTAAGACCATATATATATATAATTAGTGTATAAAATTATAAAATGTGTAAGATGTATCATGAATGTAATCACTTGTTTTTATCAATAAATGTTGAAATTGGTATGACTTTAAAGTATATATATGTGTGTGTATATGTATATATACATATATATATGTATATATAACTACATAATTCTGATGAAACTTTAATTGTGCATCCTAATCAACACTGATCATCTGTTGATTTTTTTCCCTTTTATTTTACATTTGTCTACTAGTTGAGATTTATAAAACTGGGGAAATATGGACCACCATTTAAGAATTTGATGCGCATCCTTGGTAGGGCATTGGTGGCCCTGAAAGACTTGGCTCTCTTGCTCTGCATATTCGTTTACTTCTCTGCCGTGTTTGGCATGAAGCTGTTTGGTCAAAGTTACAAAGATTGTGTCTGCCGCATAGATCAAGACTGTCAACGCCAACGCTGGCACATGAGTGATTTCTTCCATGCCTACATGACAGTGTTCCGAATCCTCTGTGGAGAGTGGATAGAGACATTATGGGAGTGTATGGAGGTTGCAGGCCAGGCCTGGTGTATTCCTTTTTACATGATGGTCATTTTAATTGGAAATTTATTGGTAAGTATTAGCTGCCTTTATTTTTTCTTTACAACAACAACAAAAGAAAGAACCCTGGTATACTGTATATATTTGTATTTGATGGATTGATAGAATCCAGTGATCTATAGCTATATTGTCCAAAATAGTGGGTACTTGGTAATTACAAATTGAAACACAATTGATCCAATTTGAGCCATGTAGTAACTGAAAAATATATCCTAGATTTAAGTCTTATTCCCAAAGAATTTGTGTTATTAATAGATTCGTATTTTTATTATAATAATATTTTAAAGGATATAATTTAATGTAATGGATTAATATATCCTTTCTTTAATATTATATGTGTGATTTCCATATTTCTATTGGCTAACACAAAGTCATATTGTTAATCAAAGTAGCTTCGACATCACATGGAAATGATCAGACCTGCAGTTTCCAATTCCATACAGGTATATGATTCAACTTTTAACTCTGTTCCCAAAAGATTTGTTTGTCCATTACATTTTAGGAAGTACTTAAATGCAACAGTAGCTGGCAACCTACGTGTACACTGGCATTACCTGAGGAACTGTGAATGGTACACTCGTGCCTCGATTGCATGACCACAGATACTGATGTGATTGATATGCTGTGGACTTGTCATTAGACAATGAATTTTTTTTAAATTCTCACTTGACCAAGTAGTTCAGCAATGAGTATAAACCAATAGATATGCAAGGGTTCTGCACTGCATAAGGAAGAAAGCTTTTACCTTTTCAGTTCTTTACCATTGAACTACTGACAAGTGAACTGAGAAAGGAGCCTTCACTACTTCTAAAACAATCATATGGCATAAAATATTATAGAAATACTTCTCAAAGAACAACAAAAGGACCTGATGTTTTCTTCTTTATGTTTCTTCTATTTTCATATAGATATTTTTTAATTTTTATTTTCTAATATGTCATGAAAATCAATTGTTTTTCAAAAGACATAAAAAGAAGGAAAACAATAATCTAAAAATATTATGTATGTGAAACAATTGAAAAGAGGATCAAAATGGTTCTCTATAAATTAAACAGGACTTGATTGTATTTCTCAGTGATAGCAAAGCATTACTGTTGCTTTGAAAGTAATTTACATACAATGATTTAGAATTTGTTTTTGCATAACTTGTCTGTATCCATTTACTATGAGACAATATTTTATATAATGACTGTTTCCATGGCTTTAAAAGTATTAGATGTTGAGCTCAGTACTATTCCTAACTCTCTGGAGCTCACCCGGTTTTTGCAGGGTCTTTGCGCAACGTGCTGCGACTGGGCTCAACTGAAAATGGGCTTGCCATAGGCATTTGTTAGTACAGTGCTCGTCCACCACTTGTAATACCACTTGTTTCTAAGTTAGTGTGTGTTCTCTCGCTTTAAGGAAACTCGGCTCCATGAGGAAGCAAGTTTTGGGCATAAAACAATCTAGAACACCCTTTAGATTTGAAATCTATAAACCTTGTATTTTTCACCCCGGAAACAGAAACAAATCGAACTGCATAGGTGGGTGTTGTGAACTTATAATTAGTTGTTTGGTCGAGTAGTAAAATTCTTGATAGCGGTCATGAGCCCCTAAGTCCTCATGTTCAATCTTTAGCATCAAAACAGAACAACTACACCAACAAAACCAGCAACCCACCAAACAGCAAAACGGAAATCTGTTCACATAATCTGCTAGCAAGGCATCTATCTACCAATGAGCACTATGATGCAGTTGATAAGTTTTCGTGTCTCAGACTAGAACTTTTAGAGGTCTGCTTTGTTTGTAAACAAAAGTAAGATACATTAAAGGTCATTTTCTTTTTTTAAAGATACTTTACCTCTTTGTGGCATTGGTGAGCTCTTTCAGTTGCTATGATGCAACAACAGAAGTGACCCAAGAAGCCAAAAACCTTCAGCTTGCTATGGCAAGGATAAAGACGGGAATAAACTCTGTGCTTCTTAAAATATTGTGCACAGAAAGAAGTGTCCCTACAGAAGCAACAGACCAAAGGTGCGATCCAAGTGTTAAAGACAGTATTTCTGGCCATACTCTTTCTGAACTGAGGAACACCCAAACGTTCCTCAGATATAAGGAACAGAGCAGCAGCACTGAGAAAACTCCAGTGACCGAGTCTGAGAGCCAGTCGCTGATTGCCAGTCCCAGTGCCTCAGAAACTGTGCCGATTGCTTCAGGAGAATCAGATATAGAAAATCTGGATAACAAGGAGACTCGGAGCAAGCCCGGGAATGGAACTAGTAAAGAGGTAAGAGATTGTATTATATTCACTCTTTAATGTGGATTTGTGGTTTTGTTCAAAAGAAGTATATTAATACTGGTGTTAGAGAGTTAAATTGCACATTTGATCCTAGCTACACCTTACCTAATTACTGGATTTCATGCTTTCAACCAGACTACTTAAATGCACGTGCTTTTGTTTCTTCATTTGAAAATGAAGATCTTTTTCTTTTAGAGAGAAGAAGTAAAAGAAATAGTAGTGAATTCGCCTAGACTAAAGTGATATTCTGGAGATATAAGATGGTTTAATTGTGAAACTCTATAAATCAGTAAATAAGACAATTTGTGATGATGAAATCATCTCTAACATACATACATACCCTTGTAAAAATCAATGTGTATGATTGAGATATTTAAATTCCTTGTGCATTATCATTTTCAAGCTGTAAGAATAACTTAAAAGAGTGTGACATGATTATTTCTTGCTTGCTAAGAATGAAAGTTTAGTCCATTAATGTCTACCATATATAAAAATATAATGGATTAAGACTAAAAGTAATAATAAAGTCAATAGTTTGAATTTTGACTAGTTGGTAACTTTATAAATTTCTGACATAGAAAAGAATAACAAAAATATTTAAAAGGCTAGATATTGTTGTTCATGTAGCTTCTGAAATATTTAATGTTGTATCCTTTCCAATTGGAAATAGCTTAATGCATTATCAAAAGGTACAGTTTAATAAGAGCCATTCTTACACAGAGCACTATGTGCCGTATCAGCTTCAAGCTCTGAGTCTCATTAGGCATCATCTCAGGTCAGTCGAAGACCCTAGAGAAGGATAGATTATGGCTTCTCCATGTCCTCATAATGCCTGGCATCCCTTTCCTCAAACCTCTGCTGGTTAGGCATATGTGGTCTATTTTAATGCCTCAAATGTGTCTTCTGATACAAGTTCAGGATCAGTAATGAGTAGCCCCTCTGCTTCCCTCTGAGCATATCAATATTCTTGGCTTTCTTTATCCTTAATGGCCAGATGATGGCAATACCTATACCTCAAACACATGCCTTTCTTCTCTGAAGACTTGGCTTCCATGCACCTCTACATAGAACTGCTGTTTAGCTCATAAATAGAATCAGGTTTTCATTGGAAAATCTTGATAATATCATTATAAAGTATAAAGCACAAAATACAGAATAAAAGAACAATGTAAAATAACTGTAAATATTGAATTTCTGAATATGTCAATAATATTGTCTGCTTATTTAAGCCTATATTTGGATAAATAACTTCTCAAAGATTTATTCCTTTATGTATATGCTTAGTTATATATTTAATTAGGCATTTTGTTGATTATATAGTCCCAGAATATTTAATGTACAGTGATCTTAAAAAAATGAAGAATGAAAAACACTAATTTAAGAAATACAATTTTATTTACATACCTTTGTCCTTCCATTAATATTTTATGTATGTACATAAGACTGATCAAACTACATATCAAATTGTGAAAGTTTTTATAAATATGCTATATCACATTTTTCATAATATTCAGTAACCTATCAAAATAAATTATAATTTATATTTTGAGGTCTATGTGATGTAATAAAGTAAAGCTGTTGAAAGAGATCATATCAATAGTATATGGACAAGTGTTTGATAATATCTATAGCAAGTGTGCAAGTATTTATCTAAACAATTCTTTTCTGCCCACTTTGTTTCTTCACTCAAGAAATACATTTTACTGAGATGACAACTGGACATGTTAAAACTAAAGCAAAGAAAGCTTCCCATTGCACTGCTTGTGCATACGATCACAAGGAATGACAAAAATATTGATAAGTTCTTTTTCCAAGCTCTACCTAAATAATCCTGTAGTGATAATAATTTTGTATATTCATGTGTGATTTATCTAAATTCAAAAATATCTTTTGGTGCTATTGACTTATTGGATCCTATCATATTTAAATATAGTATGTTTTTGTCCATTTCAAAGTAAAGTAAACTGAAGCATTTACCACATGTACCAAGCAATCAACACTTTGACTCAGCAGCCTTGAGTCTCAGTCATGGACAAGTGGGAATGAAGAACCTCTCTATCCCCAGGATCTTCCTATGTGGCTTTATCCACTTACCCCATTCTGTTCAGAGACCTCTTCTCTATGTGTGTTTCTATTTTCACATCATTATAACCTCATGTGCAAAATTGACAAGCACAAAACTATCTGGATTGGATTAAGCAGTTACAATAAAATTTATTGTCTACTCAGTGATAGAATGAATTATTGTGATGTATCTGTCTAATTAAAACAACACATATATGTCCCATGTGGATTGCCTTAAAATTCAAAATGCATTTATTTTATAAACAATTAGTAAAGTCCTCTAAACAATAAGTAAACAATAAATCCTTTATAGCTGAGCTTTAATTTTATCCAAGGTTATTTTCACTTAAGTATTTCAAAGTAACTTAAAAAGCAAATCTATACGTAGTGAATTTATTTCAGGTCACCTCCAACTACCTTGAAGTCTTTTAACTTTGATAATATTTCTTGTATATCATATTTACTTCTGAAGATGAAACAATAACCTACAATAACCAAGTTAAACTTTGGTTGTAACTTTTTTGTTGAGGCTAAGATTTCTTTTCTAGAAAATGAAGCAGTCTAGTTCATCTGAGTGCAGCACTGTTGATATTGCTATTTCTGAAGAAGAAGAAATGGTTTATGAACATGAAAAATCAAAGCTTCATAAAAATGGCAAGTTATTGTTTCTTTAGTAACGTTATTCTAAAATATAAACTATTAATAGTAAATAAGTTGCATATACATTGAAATGTGTGCACATCGAATCCCTATAACTTGACAGATATATTAGGTATCAAGAAAAAAACCTATTCTTTGGGGAAAGAGTATGTTTGGTACAGTGTAATATGGTAGCTAAAAGCTGTATCCGGCATGAACAAGTTTGTTTCATGTTTCTCTCTGTCTGTCCATTTAATCTCCTCACTGCCTTCTGATCTAAACAGTGATAAACTTCAGAAGATGGTTACAAAGAAAAATTCATATTTTTGTGTGTGAGGTGTGCAGTTGTGTGTGTAATTCTAGAAGATAATCTTTTCCAAATAATAACAACACTCAATAATGTCAGCAGCAGCAGCATCCTAACTCATTGACTTAGCCTGTAGAAATAGTGGCTGACATAGGTGACACAGAAATGAACTCTGAGGTTAGTAAAACAAAATTGATAATTTACTCAAATACACTTCTTACAGTATAAATAATATAAAGAATATATCTAAAGTTTTCATTTAATTGTATACTTGTAGTTAATGCAACTGAATACATTATACTAGAGCAAGGAAGTGTAGCTAAACTGACCCTAGACTATATGGATTGCAAGTAAAATAATTTTGACTTCATTAATTGAGTCAATTTAAATTTCTATATACTTTACACAAAAATACAACATAATTATATGTTTACGTATTGCATGAAGATTAGTGCATATAAGATATACAACTTCAGTGAGCTATTTAGATATATAATACTAGATATACAGCATACACTTCTTAGTGATTTATTACTCAAATTTGTTTACTAGCAAGATTAATAAATTACTACAGATTTGGACTTTTGAATAATTGTTGTAGTCATTATATTTCTAACTACCAGAAATGCTCAACTGATAGATTTAAAATAAGAATATTTGTGGCTCAAAATATGGGTCAGAGTGGATATGATGCAGATATAGTGGTTGCTGTACAGTCCAGGAAGACCAGAATTTGGATCTCAAGCATCCACATGAAAGCTAAGCCTGGCAGTCATGTCTGTAATCCCTATGTTGGTGGAGCAGACACAGGTACATCCAGGAACCTGCAAGCCTACCAGTCTTATGGAAATGGTGAGGTCCAAATCCAGTGAGAAACCTGTCTCAAAACACAGATGTAGAAGCAATTAAGAAAGACATCCTGCATCAACTTCTCTAGAACCCACATGAGCAAGTGCACCACCACACACGCACACACACACACACACACACACACACACACACACACACACACGCAGAAATACTTCAGCAACTTAAATCAAGGGCATTAACAAACTAAGACAATGGTAGAAATATATCCCAATTTTAATAAAGAAGCACATTCTGGCACTAAAAGCATACTAAAATTTGTTTTAACTTCATCTTACACTAGAATCCATTTTTTCACATGCCCCAGGTAACATTCACTTACTGAGCTACAGATTAGTTCATGCTAACGCTCTCTGACAAGAAGGCAGCTTCTTACAGCTACATGTACTCAACCCATGAAGCACCTGGATTCCTGACTACCTCTGTAAATTGTCTTGCTCTGGTTCCCTATTTCCATGCTGCTTAAAAATCAATTTCAAGAAAATTACGTTGACTTACAAATGTCAATATATAAGTAATTGTGTCTTAAATGATTATACCAAGTATTCAAAACATGACTGACAAGCTATCATGTATGTGTGCTCATGTGAGAGGACATTCTATTCTATTTACCTTGTGCATCTCTTTTCTTCCTCTT
This sequence comes from Montemys delectorum, assembly GCA_019843815.1. Lineage (NCBI taxonomy): Eukaryota > Metazoa > Chordata > Mammalia > Rodentia > Muridae > Montemys > Montemys delectorum. The sequence continues at coordinate 31,340 of JADRCD010221391.1, forward strand.
CCAAAGCCACAAGTTCAGTTCTCATTTCCTCACTGATCACAGACCACTGAGTGTCAGAAAAAAAAAAGTCTGTGAATTACAGAGCAGTAACTAAGTCAACAGTAAAGCCTCTAACATTGAGATGTTTAACCTTTGTGAGTTTCCTAGATGGTTGCCTCTAACCGTTCCATTCTTGGCAGGTTATGAATGCAAATCTTCAACTGGTCAAGTCAGCAGAGAATCTAGGAATGGAAAGATTTGGAAGAACATCAGGAAAACTTGCTGCAAGATAGTAGAGAACACCTGGTTTGAGTGTTTCATTGGCCTGGTCACTCTGCTATGTACAGGCACTCTGGTGAGCTCTCAACCTCAGGAAATGTCATGTGAAAATCTGTTATAAGACTAGCAATTCAGATTGTCACTATGCCAAATGACTTTACCCAGAATAATTGATATAGCACCAGAGTTCATTTTCTGCACTCTGTTAGTGTTAGAAGCCACATCACACTTCATTAGAAACATTAATCAAATGTTTAATATTGATATTTAAATAAAATATCAGTTAAACAGTAATTTCAAAATGTGCAAATTGAAGTGGGAAGTGGGTGTGAAAATATCTACTTGATTCTACTGATTTTATTGAAGTTTTCTTCATTAAAAATTCAACAATTTAACTCCCCAAATTGGTATATAGTGTTTTCCTAAATTTGTGGTAAAAGTCACTGAATATTGATGTCTGAGAATAAATGAATGAAAGAGTCCAAGTAGCTGGGACTTGGTTGCTAACAAGCATCACAAGTCTACAACCATATTCTGACTACACACAATAAGTTTCTCCATGGGTGGTCATCCATTTGTGCATTTCTTCTTCACTTTATACATTTTTTGATATTCATAAAATTTTTCCAGTAGGATGTGCATATATGTTCCGCCCCCCCCCCCGATTCCTTTTGTTGTTTTGCATATTGCTTTGCAATGATAACATGTAAGTCATCCCTGTTTGCCTGGTAAATTCTTTTTTTTTTTAAAAAAAAAAAAAAAGCTCAGTACAAGCTCTTCAAAAGTTGGTCAAATGACATCTCAGCTTATATGGAACATTTGCTATGACTTCCAGTGTTCTATTCTGTCCAGGACTAAACACCTCCAAAGTCACATATCTTATAGTTGGGGGAATAGAAGGCTTGGACATCCCCCAGAAGGATGGCCAGGTGCTCCTTGCAGATTCTTTCTCCATCACATGTTCCCCTTGAAGATATCATGTTATCTTCCTATGGCTCAAATGGATGGGCTGCAAGGAATATAGCTAAAATTTCAGAGCACCCCTCTTTCACTAGATCTCACTGAAGAGAAATAAGTAAATCGAGCCACCTTATAAATTGGTTAGACCAGTATTCTCAAGCATGGAATTTTGCCTTTGGGCCTGAAGTGGTCTAGCAAGCATTATCTTTTCTTAGTAGTAGAAAGTGCATTTTTCCCCAAGAGAATCTTGTGAACTTTCCATTCCTTGTTTATGTATAAGGTTCAATTTACAGGACATCATAATGTAGCAGGCTAAGTTGCTGTGCAGCTTTGTATCACTGGAAAATGTCTTCACGGCAGTATATCTGTCCTCTTACTCAGCTTTGTGCTCTGATTCTTTGATTCAACGGCCATCTGAATTATGGGCCCTAATTGTGTCCATATAACAAGACCCAGATCTATCCTCACTTAAATGACAAAAGATCCATGACAATGTGACTAAATTCAGGATCTTGAAGAGATCAGATGATCCTAGGTTCTCCATATGAATCAGAATTGAGCACAGTGGTCCTTATGAACACAAGATGCAAGAATTAGAGCCAAAGCAGTGTTAAAATGAGGATAGAAGTAGAGATTGGAGTGGTATGCCTTCAAGATGAAAGAAGATGTCACAAGACCGAGGAAAAAAAGAAAATCCACTCTTCAGATACTGATTTTCAAATAAATGAATTACAGGTGCTGTATTTCAAGACTTATAAGAACATAAATAAATTTATTACTTCTCAGACAGCAAATTGCAGTGATCTTTACAGCAGCTATGTGAACACACTAAATATTCCCTTAGGATTCATTCCCAATTCTATTTTCCCAGTTCTTGCAATATCCTACATATGGCCCATGCTTTCAGAATGTAACAATTCCCTTCTTTGATATCTCCTAGCTACTTGATAAAGGCTTTTGCTTCTACTGATGGGATCCAGGAAGTAGGTAAAATTAGAACTTTTAAAAGGTGGGTTCTTTTTTTTTAAGAAAATACCTTACTTATTGAAAAATTTGTCATAGATATCAAGCAGAAACAGATTTAGTGGATATTACAAAAATACCCCGGAGACCAAAAATACCCAGAATCCGTCAGTGAGTGGGGAAAGTGGATGTCTATCTCATATATATATATATATATATATATATATATATATATATATATATATATATATGTATGTATGTCTGATGGCTGCTGACTGACACATGTCCCTGTGATAGTGAAAATACTGTCTTTCAATTGAGGGGTTCCTCTTTGACCAAGTTGTTGGCTAGTGAGTCAATCATGTTATCTAGCAATATTCGTTGTTTCTGTGGAATTACATTTGATCAGTGTAGAGAATTTTGGATGACAATTGTGGAATCAACTGCACTACTCAATATGTACTTTAAAAAAGTAGATGTCATGAAATATTGGGTGGCATCCATGCAGTTATTTCACTTGTTGAAGTATTCCTTTGGACTTCATATGTTATATTCTTACTGATGGAATAACAGTGGATTTTTGTTTCATGGCCTTGCCAAACTGTACATGCCTGTCTTCCCTGATCTTAGAACCTAAGCAGAGTCAGTTCGGGTTAATACTTAGATGGAAAACACTTTGTCTGTTGGGTACTAAGTATAAAAATCTATGTGTAAAATCACTCTGCTACAATCCATTTTTTCTAGATATGTTAGTTCCATTTTTCTTTTCTTTTTTTACTTAATTAATTTTTTACACTCCATATTGTATCTCCCCTCCTCGTCCACCCTCTGACTGTTTCACATCCCATATCTCCTCCCCACTCCACTGTCTCCATGTGGATGTCCCCACCCCCTATCCCACCTGACCTCTAAACTCCCTGGGGCCTCCAGTCTCTTGAGGGTTAGGCACATCATCTCTGAATGAACACAGACTTGGAAGTCTTCTACTCTATGTGTGTTGGAGGCAGCTGATGTGTGCTGCCTGTTTGGTGGTCCAGTGTTTGAGAGGTAGCCAGGGTCCTGATTAATTGAAGGAGGACCCTTCTCCTCAGCTTCTTTCAACCTTCCCTAACTCAACAACAGGGGTCAGCTGCTTCTGTCCTTTGGTTGGGTACAAATATCTGCCTCTGACTCTTTCAGCTGCTTGTTGGGTCTTCTGGAAAGCAGTCATGCTAGGTCCCTTTTAGTGAGCGCTCCATAGCCTCAGTAATAGTGTCAGGCCTTGGGACCTCCCCTTGAGCTGGATCCTGCTTTGGGCCTGTCACTGGACCTTCTTTTCCTCAGGGTCTTCTCCATTTCAATCCCTGTAATTCTGTCAGACAGGAACAATTATGGGTCAGAGGTGTGACTGTGGGATGGCAAGCCCATCCTTCACTTGATGTCCTGTCTTCCTGCTGGAGGTATTACCTATATATACGGATTTGTGAAAGTCATTCACTTTTCACTATGAAAGTCCTTTATTTTCATTTTTATGTCTCATCAGATTTGAAGTTGAATTTAATCCCATATAATCAGAGCTCCTAGAATATTTTGTGTATTACCATGTACAATTTTAATTACAGGCTCTTGAAGACATATATATTGATCAGCGAAAAACCATTAAAATCTTACTGGAGTATGCGGACATGATATTTGCATACATATTCATTCTGGAGATGCTTCTCAAGTGGGTGGCTTATGGCTTTAAAGCCTTTTTCTCTAACAACTGGTACAAGCTGGACTTTATGGTCGTTATCGTACGTATTTTTTCCTTTTTTTTCAATTTCTTTTTTTTTATTTATTCTTTAATCTTTTTTTACAGTCCAGACTTTATTCCCCTCCCAGTCCACTCTTTGATTCTTCCACATCACACAACTCATCCGCTCCCCCCCAAGAGGATGTCTCCACCCCCATGAGACCTCCCTACTCCCTGGGGCCCCAAGTCTCTCGAGGGTTAGGTGCATCTTCTCTGACTGTGTCCAAACCAGGCAGTCCTCTGCTATATATGTGTTGAGGGCCTCATATCAGTTGGTACATGCTGCCTGGTTGGTGGCTCAATGTCTGAGAGATCCCAGGGGTCCAGGTTATTTGAGACTGCTGGTCTTCCTATAGGATCACCCTCCTCCTCAGCTTCTTCCAATATTTCCCTAATGCAGCCACAGGGGTATCATACATATTTTAAGCACTACTCTCCTCTATTCACTCTCACCCTATGACCTTATTCCCCTCTCTTCTCTCCATATAACTTTCACACAAACATCTCATTTTCTACATTTCCACATCTGTAATATTTAATGTCTATTCATATCCGGTCAACGCACAACTTGGCACATCTAATATTACAATTCTAGATTATTACAATAATTCACACATGGAGTTACTGATAACAGAATAGTTTATTGACCAAGAGTATGAAAAATCACTAAAAATCTTTAAATCCTATTGATTTGAAATTTAAATAATGTCTCCACAATTTGAATATTTATTGTCATCAGAATCGTCCTCAGAGTATGAAGGTTTCTCTTGTGGATCATTGGAGACTTCATGCTAACATTCCTGCTCTGGCAGAGGTGTGGCTTCTGTAATTTTCTGCACAGAAACCAAGATGAAAAAGTCAAAAGTGGACGTCAGTAAATGCAGTTTTCCTAGGGGAACCCTATAACAAACAGTTTATCTTCCTCAGACAAAAGCCAACTTTTTATAATTAAGTCTCTCTTGATAGGGTAGAGGTGGTGCAAGCCTTTAGTTCCAGCTCCCAGGAGGTGGATGGAGGCAGATGGATCTCTGTGCATTTGAGACTAACCTAATATGATGAGATCACCTTCTACACTACTTTCCACCCACCCCTATTCACTCCCCCTGCAGACTCAGTAGATGACCTATGAGCACTGACTTTTGAAGTGCTGCAAATTACTCAATATGACTTCCGCTTTGTTGCCTTGATATTTATTTTTTCATCTGGGGTTTTGCAAGTGTTTATGTTATAGCTGAAATGAAACTTTTGAAGTTCCATCATCCTGTGTTTTCTAATAAAATCTACAACCACCCCAGTATTTTCTTGTCACCTTCCTTCACTTCCATAGTGCCTATTAATATTATGTAATTTATTCACTTGTCAGTTTATAATTTGTCTTTCCACACTTAAAGATAAATTTTATTAGATTTTCTGAATATTATCCTTCCCTCCTTCATAATCTAGGTATATCATATAGCTGATAATGTTTACCCAATCAATGGATGATTGTCTATGCTTTGAACAACTTTGGAGTTGTTTTCTACACATAAATTTCTACAGATAATCAGTGACTTGCAATAGGTGTCCTCAGTCTTCTAAGTCAATTTTTATCATTAGTCTTCTACTCCGTAAGAGACACAAAAGGATACTGCAGCTCCACGCTGTGCTCTTTGTATCTCTATCCCTATATGCTTATGTGGACAACACTGCGGTTCCAGTAACCTCAACACCATTTTTATAGCACAAAATTAAGAACAAAAATAGTGTTTCTTGCAGCCCCATAGGAGGAACAATAATATGAACCAACCAGTATCCCCAGAGCTCCCAAGGTCTAAACCACCAACCAAAGAGTGCACATGGAGGGACCCATGGCTCCAGCCGCATATGTAGCAGAGGACGGTCTTGTGGGACATCAATGAGAGGAGAGGCTTTTGGTCTCTGGAAGGCTTGATGCCCCAGTGTAGGTGAAAGCCAGGACAGGGAAGCTGAAGCAGGTAGTTTAGTGAGCAGGGAGAAAGGGGATGGGAAAAGGGGGGTGTCAGAGGGGATAAAATTTGCAATGTGAATAAAGAAAACATCTAATAATAAGTAAATAAATAAATAAATAAATAAATAAATATACCATATTAAAAAAAGAAAACACAGGAATCAGAGATACAATATAAGTTTCATTATAGCAATATCAACATTATTCAATTTTAAGTAACATATATTAAGCACTGACAATTTTATGAATATAAATTTACTTTAGAAGTCACTTAAGCACATAGCCATATGTTTTACAATCCATAGTTTTGTTTATTTCAATCATTATCTTTCTTCATACATAGCTTCAGGATTTTCTGTTATATGTTGTCTTAGCCATAATTGTACACTGATGAATATGTAAGTATAGACTATGCCTGTTTCAATGAGTATACATTCACTGATATATTTAAATGATCCTGTTACAAATTAAAACAATGTATATATATATATATATATATATATTAATTTTGATTATATAGAATATCAGATTTGTAAGTATCTATATAAGAATATTATTTGTTTATGGAAATGATTGCTGTTTTACCTTTTATAGAATAATCTTAACAAAAATGATTTTCGTACAGTTTGAATTTTTAAGGGATTGTGAAATATATATTTGGGTGATTAAAAGGTTGAATGGTTGGTAGGTTTAGAATGGTAGGTTTAGATAGTGTTCTTTCATTATAAGCACAAAGGTTATGATCATATTAATTCTTTTTTTACATATGTGCAGGTGTTTTGTCTTAGCTTAATAGGCAAAACTCGAGAAGATTTGAGCCCTCTTACTTCCATAAAGTTCCTTCGAGCACTAAGAGTTCTGTCTCAGTTTGAAAGAATGAAGGTAAGGCAGATTTAAAACTCAGCTGTGAGTTTTCCTTTGGAACCACTAGATTTCCATTAACAAGCTCTATTCTTGCTTTAAATGGTTATTTTTAAACAAACGAATAGAATAGCTTCCAGTGCATACAAATAGAGAAGCTTTGTTAGTCACACTTTTAGCGAATTTTGGAACCTATTGCTCATAAGACATGAAAACTAACAAAGTAAGTAAAGACAAGTGAAAGATGAATTTCAGAAACAATATACTTCTAACCCTCATATATATGCATATATTTGTATCATATTTGTATATTAAAACTGTATTCTATTTTATATATGATATACAATATAAATGTGTATGTTTATATGTGGAACTATCAGGAAAATACTTCAGTTTATTAACTATTTTAGTATTTCAATTAATTGTATACTAATTTTATAAATATATTTTGATCATTTTCACCCACAAAATCCCTTTAATGTCTCCTGATCAAACCGCACTTTCCTATATCTCACACCAATATCATGTTTTCTCCCCCTCTTTTGTTTAATAGCTCATTCATTATAGTTTGTACTGACAATATGCTTCTCAGTGTGAGACATCTATTGGAATATAGTTGACATATAGGGAGCCACACCCGCAAAGAAAACTGACTATCACTCCACACAAGTCATTACTATCCCTGGCTCTTCAGTTAGGAATAAGGTCTCAGGAACTCCTTTCTACTCCATAGGATATTGTTGATGTGTTTAATCTGTGTAGATAGATAATCATAGCTGCTGTTGGTTTATGAGTACAGGGGTCTGTCATGTCTAAAATATACTGTTTCACTCTGGTCATTTATAACCTGTGTCTCTGACAAGTTTTCTTCCCCTTATTCTGTCATGGTCTGAACCTTAGGGAGGAAGAATAATTTTAATATTCCATTTGTGACTAAGCACTTATTCATGCTTCATATTAACTGCCTTTTTTTCTGCATTAACGACTATGCAATGCACAAAGGAAAAATCTGATGATGTCTAAGAACTGCACTACAGGAAGAGAAATACAAATTTATGAAATAGTTTGGTACAATGACCATTTAGCAAAATAATAACAGCTGATATATGCCTAGGAACTGTTAACTCCCAAACCACTGGATTTTACCAGTTAGTCAGTACCAAGCAAGCATCTCTGTCCTCCTGAGTAGGATACCTTATATCCAATCAGAAATCAGGTAATTATTCCCATAACATTTGCATCTATTTCACCTTAGCCTTCTCTTGTCTCAGCAGTAGTTATTGCAGTTCACAGCATTCCCAGTTGAGGAAGATATTTGATGATTCCCCAGATCCCCAGCAGTCTGCCTAGCACATTGTGGTATATGAAGCTAGTATGGAGGCAGTTTCCTAGTCAGTACCAACTTGATTTTTCCAGATGCTGTGACCAATGTGTATGGTATCTTCAACAATAAGGTCTTATCATCAAGTTCTGTTGAAAGACTAAAAGCAATGACAGTACTCTGTATTGTACTGGGAACCTCAGAGTCATCTCTGACTAACAACTCAAGGCAGGTATTATACACTTGCCTTAGGGCTTTTTATTTAGCAATCTATGGTTTTGGAATAAGCATCATCCCCTGTGTAGGGTGTCTTCAATTACACTCTTTAATAAACATATATATATGTATATATACATGTATATATACATATATATATATATGTACATACTCACACATGTACATATATGTGTGCACATATACATTTATATTTATATGAGTGTTTTTACCAGTTATGCAGTACCAGCTATGAATATACATTAAATATATATAGTATATATGAATATATACTACATATTAATATACACATATAATATATACATGCATGCATGTCTATATCATATATATATATATATATATGAAACTTGTAAAATAGTAGGCCTCTATGTGTTTTAGAAACATTTTTCATGTTATTTGTTCCTCTCCCAGTTCCTATCTGTACCCGACTCTACTTAGACCTTGTTCCTTAATATTTCTCTACTTTCATCTAACCTGTGTTCTATTCTCCCCTTAAGATCTTTATCCTCCTTTGCCACCAATGGTTCCTTTTTAGTTCAAATTAAACACATTAACACAATGATTCAATACTACTGTCACATGTGAGTGATAAGGAGTATTCAATGTTGGTATTTCTGTGTCTGGGTTATGTTCCATAATCTCATTTCTCTTTAGAGTTGAATAAAGTTCTGCTGTATATAGACCACATTTTAGTTATTCATTCATCAGTTGATGGACATCTATATTTTTTCCATGTCCAAACTAAACTGGGGTAGTATGTATATTATTTACTAAATTAAAGTGAGATTTGCTTTTTTATGAATAAATTCACACATCACACACAGTCTATTCTTACTTGTCCTTTCTCCCCATGTGGATGCTAAAGGCTTCTCTGAACAATATGAAGGTAACCAATGAATTCAACTATATAAATGCTAAAATATCAGCAAAAGTCCTATGGCTTCAGTTTAGAGTTACAGTAAGGAGATTGTAAATATACCTTAAGTCAAAACATTTATCTAAGAACAAAAATCCATGGCATATAAGCAAAGATGTATGGAAAAGATATAAGTATAATAATGGTTAAAAGAGAAAATGAAAAAATGTTTAGGCTAATGATGGAAAACAGAATTGATGGTGCTTCCTGGGTGGAAAAGATGTAAAATATAAATTTCTAGAGAGAAGAAAGCAGGCTGCTATGGTTTAAAGGGATTCTGTGAGTATAGCAATCAGTTCAATTTTGACCCAAAAGTTTCAATGTTCTAATTAAAACATTGGAGGGAGAGAGATGAGAAAACGAAGACAGTCACTGAAGACTGTGGCTGGTGCTCACATCCTGTAGGATGTGGATTCATTTCTTCAACCTCTCACCCCACCTGGCTCTTTAGTAGCATAGCTCACGGAGGAGAGAAGGGTCTGAGTTAGAGCTACCATGTTTCCTAAGCCAATCTATTGTTTTGACTTCACTAGTACATCTGTCGCAGCTTCATATTTCCTGTGCCTTTCCTTCATTGTCTCCTTTGCAAGTCCATCCTTCCAAAGCTCATAAACCTCAAGTCATTTCTATTCCTGTTCTCTATCACTTTTATATATTTATGTATATAATTTATGTATATACTTATGTATCTAATCTAATTCATGCACTAAGTTTATCTTAGTCATTCTAGGATAGTATAGAATTAACTGAAGTAAAGATTTAGTGTAGCATTTAAACTAATCAGATCTGTTGCCTGTTAATGATGTGCCAGATTTTTGAAGGAATAGTGACCAAAAGTATAATTTGTATTAAAAGTGAATGACTATTGAGTTAGTACCACTACTTGAATATTAAGTATTCAAACTCTAGATACACATGCTATATGACTTAATATGTTACTATAACAATTATTACCTTAAATCTGATTATAAATTAAAATGGTTTTCTTTTCTTACCTAAAATGCTCATTTTCTTGAACTCCAGGTGGTCCTGAGAGCTTTGATAAAAACAACCTTACCCACTGTGAGCGTGTTTCTGGTCTGCCTAATGATCTGGCTGCTTTTCAGTGTTTCTGGAGTGTACTTATTTGCTGGCAAGTTCTATGAATGCATTGACCCAACTAGTGGAGAAAGATTCTCTGTATCTGAAGTTATGAATAAGAGTCAGTGTGAAAACCTGGTATTTAATGAATCAATGCCATGGGAGAATGCAAAACTGAACTTTGATAATGTTGGAAATGGTTTTCTTTCTTTGTTCCAAGTGGTGAGTATAATTTTTCACCGAGTTAAAATCAAATTTATGTTCAAGCTAGAGTCTAAACGTGCTTCTAGAACAGAATATGGATAATGGACAAATTTGGTTATAAAATAGCTGTGTACTTATTAACTGATAGATAACAATTGTGAGATGGATGATGTTCTATGCTTCTTTGAAGATCCAGTAAGGTAGAGTCTCTTGTGGGAGAAGCAAGTGGGATAACAGTGCAGACAAAGGAAAGGAAATGCCTAGACTTGATGATTTCTGCCATTGCTCATTGATAACAGGCTCACAGCCCTTTGGCTTGGATGCTATTGTCTTCACATCATTTAAAATGCTGAGGGATGGTTACTCAGTAGTCTGATATCTAGCAGATATGCAGGGTCCACCATTCAAATCACATGAATAAGACCACAAGGACAGCTTTGATGCTTATTAACATGTAGTTAGAATTTTAATATCAGTTTTCCTTGTCTCTCTTTGTCTATTGAAACCATATTAAGTATTTTATGATTTTAAGTGAATTGGGTAAAAATAAAAATCTGACAATAAATGTTTTAGATATCTAGTTGGACAGTATATTGAAGTGTGGCCAACCCCACCATTCAGTGTTTTAGAATACTAAACAAAAATTAAATAAGGCTTGATTTTTTTGTTTGTTTGTTTGTTTAGTTTTTCAAGACAGGGTTTCTCTTTGTAGCCTTGGATGTCCTGGAACTCACTCTGTATGTAAACCAGGCTAGCCTCAAACTAAGAAATCTGCCTGCCTCTGCCTCCCAAGTGCTAGGATTAAAGGCATGCCCTACTACTGCCGGGCAAGGTTTGCTTTTTATTTACCACAAAAAGTTTTCTATAGGATTCACATATATTTTACTTTCAACAGGCAACATTTAATGGATGGATCAGTATTATGAATTCAGCAATTGATTCTGTTAATGTAAGTATCTGACATACCCAATGTCATTGTCAAGGTGATAATTTAAGCATGGGTCACAACTGTAATTTATTCATGTAGATTAAATCACTTATTTTTTCACATATGGTATTTGATTGGCACTGAATTTCCTTCCAATAATGTATGCAAAAATTGAGGCCTAGTTATCCCACTTGAAGGATTATCATCTTTTTAAACCATAACTTAACATCCCAAATTGATATAGCTATGATAGCCTCACACCAGAATAAGCCAGAAAAGCATTTACTGTATTTACCAGAGCTGGTGTTCTTGTCATCATTTGTCTTCTAAGTCTTGTGCTTTAAAAAGTTAGTATCCATATTTTACTAATTTTTTCATATTTAATTTTAGGTAGATATGCAGCCTCATTTTGAGCACAACATCTATATGTACACTTACTTTACTATCTTCATTATACTTGGATTATTTCTCCCTCTGTGTATGCTGATTGGTGTTATTATTAGGAATTTCAACAAGCAGAAAATTAAGATAAGTATAAATATTCTTTCTACATGCTTAAAAATCAGACTGTACAAAATATTTCTACAATTGTCTTTTTGGTGTAATGTCAGTTCTACATGGTACAAATGTAATATAACAATAATGTTCATGTACATTGTAAATATTACAAAAAATGCCCAGCCTTACTGGATCTGTAATATCCAAAGTACATTCAGACAAGAGGTAAAATAAAAACATTCCTGCATTTATGTTTGTTCATAAATAATAGTGTAATGAAAACCAAATAACAAAATTTTACTGTGTCTATATATACATGTGTATGTTCAGAAAACATTATTAAATAATGTCTCACTATTCTTTGAAGTAGGCACATGACAAATTGAAGGCATTGTTAAAGTAGAATTATAGTAGTTTTTATAGTTAGGTACAGGACATAAATGATGACATATAGAAATTAAATGTATTTTAAATTTGATATTTTACAGACAATTAAATCCTTCCAGCTATACATAAAATTATTGAATTCAAGTTGGCTCAGAATGACTCAATTTAAGATACTTATGCCTCTATCCACAGGCATCATCATCCCTACGCACAGTGTGTGTGTGTGTGTGTGTGTGTGTGTGTGTGTGTGTGTGTGT